>CAUYPK010122317.1:0-18979 GCA_963574355.1 Loris lydekkerianus
CCCTTTATCTACTTTGTATTTACATCTGGTCTGGTGGGGTGGCGGGAGCGGGGGGGGGGGGGGGGGCGGCCCCGCGGCGCGAGCATTCCAGAGCTGGTTTGATGGCTCTGTGATGTCACGGATCCAGGCTCTTTCTCCCTAGATGTACTGCCTCCCTGAAGCTGATGCTGTGACCCACCTGGTCCCAGATGAAGCAACATCTCTTCCATATTCTAGGCTGCAGAGAAGGGGAAGACCACAGCCTTGCAGTTCCCATCCCAGCAGGTGCACACATCACTTTTACTCTCATCCCAATGAAAAGAACTTGGTCAGATGCCTTCATCAGGTTGCAAAGAAAGCTGGGAGACTCATCTTTATTCTGCATTTCTATGCAAACTGCTAAAAACCTGGTGGTTCTATTACCGTGGGAAAGGAGGAGAGAATTGATTGGTGAGCAAGCAGGCTATGCCCAGTGATGACCGGGTTATTTCTGAGATAGGATCTTCCTCTCTTTGATGAGCCTTCAGTATTTCTGAACCAATAGCCCTAATTTCCTTTTGGGACTGATACTATCTCCCACACAACTGTCTGATGGGATTATTAACGGAGATGCTGCTCTCTTCCAGCCTAGAGACCCAAACCAATATTCATTTCACCTCTAGCCTCAGGAAGACTGGTTCCTGTTATCCCCTCCAACTGGCTTCTTCTTGTCCTTCCTTAGATCAGTTACTAAACCTGTCCTTGTCTGTCCAAAAAGCTTCCTTTCTGCTTAGATAAGTTAGAAAAGGTTTCTATTGGTTGCAACATATAACCCCTCACTGATACATTCTCCCCTGAATTTTTAAACAGAAGCTTACAATCTCTTGGCAGAACCAGAAGCAATCCTATTATAGAGCACGCATATATTAGTATTGCACTGGAAAGTCAGAAAGCAAACTGCTGAATTAAATGCCTTACACAGGACTTCAAGTGCTGTCACTAAAACACTAAGGGATGAGCAATCCAGAGTGGTACAAAACACACTGATCCCATGAAATGGGAGTTAGCAAACTTGTGAAAAGGCCAGATAGTAAGTAGTTTAGGCTTTGGGAACCACTCGTTCTCTGTTGCAACTACTCCATTCTGCTGTTGTAGGATGAAAGTAGCCACAGATAATACATAAAGGAACAGCCATGGCTGTGTTCCAATAAAGCTTTATTGACAAAATCAGTTGCAAGGCCAAGGCCAGATTTCACCTGTGCTGAGTGCTGCCATTAAGAACTCCTCTCTCTTCCTGCTATGCCTTAGTGCAGGGGTCCTCAAACTTTTTAAACAGGGGGTCAATTCACTGTCCCTCAGACCATTGGAGGGCCAGACTATAGTTTAAAAAAAAAAAAAAACTATGAACAAATTTCTATGCACACTGCACATATCTTATTTTGAAGTAAAAAAACAAAACGGGAACAAATACAATCACGCCGCCTCATGTGGCCCGCGGGCCGTAGTTTGAGGACCCCTGCCTTAGTGTATAGCTTTGTTTTTATCATGCTTGTTCTGTCATCATCACAGGTGGCTACCCCACCTCTAGCATCATCTCCTTTTGAAGAGGCTTGTTGGTTCCCACCCAGTGGTTTCCACCTACATCCCATTAGCCCAAACTTTACTGCATGACCACTTCTAACAGATAAAAAAATTTGACATATCTAGTTATTATAAGAGTACTGAATAAACTTATGGTTTATCATGGATGGAAGGAAGAGTAGGAAGGAGAAAGGGAGGGAGGGAGACAGATTGGATGAAGAGCAGGCAATGAGCAGTGTACACTAGAGACTGGGACTGTGCCTTGTCCATTCTGAAGTCCCCACACCAGACACAGTGCTGAGGATGGTGGTAACCAAGACTGCAGGCTTCACAATGAGCCAGGTGCTGGGCTAATTAATTTCCATTCACTTGCTCATATAGCCCTGAAAACTACCAAGGGCTTCAATACCACATTATCTTCCCAGTTTTACAAAGTGTGGAGATTGAAGTTAAACAACTTGCCCATGGTCACTGTTGGGAAGTAGACAGCGGGGATTCAAACCTGCTTCTGCCTGACTTTGGGCCAGTGCTCAAAGCCGCAGTATTGCCAAGACATGTTTATGGAAAGATTGAGGCTGAACCGGATGACCTTGACAGCCCTTCCACTCCGATGGGCTATGATACCTACTATTGCTTAAGCAAATTGAAATGGTGCCCCTCTGTGGTTTCCTTCTCATACCCAGGACTAGGCTCCAATTACTGTCCTTTCCAATTTCTCTCTCCCCAGTTATGCTGACCATATTTTCTGAAATACAAACCAGGATACATTTGTCTAGCCCTAGCCTAACACGTGCTCTCCCAACACAGCAAGCTGTTTGAAATTAAGACATTCTTGAAAATTCTGGGACAGGAGAGTCATCACCCAGGGTGCCTATGCTCCAGGGATGTTGTCCCCACCCAGTTTAAACCAAGCACCAGGGCCACTGCTTCTGACTCTCAGGTTCATTCAAGATTGAGAAGAGGAAGGGTGGCTGTGGACATCTTGGAAATTATGGAACTTTTAGATTTTTCTGCCTCAGAGCAGACTAATGACAACCAGAAATCTCCTGAGAAACTTGGTTCAGCAGCTCTAGAGTAGAGACCCTGCTTCACAGTGACCACACAGGTTCAAGTTTGCCATCTAGACAGGAGTTCTCTCTGGGAAGCCAGGAAGGAAACCCACAGAGACCAGTTTCAATAGGAGCTAGATGGCATGGGCTGGCTGACTCCGGCTCAGTCAGCTGTTGACTCCAGAAGCAGGAGTGAGGAAGGAGCATGGCCAGCTCCACTCACAGAGATCGAATGATTGGCCCAAGGCCATTCAGGTAAAAATTCACCAAGCTGGGATTGGATCCCCAATTGTCTGACTCCAGAGCAGAAACCAGGGCACAAAATTTCATGGTAAACATTTGGGAGGCAGATTAGGGGAACTGAAATCCCTTGGTCCAAGTTCATCTGCTTTTACCATCTGTTTCTTGCCTCCCACCAGTAAAATGATACAGAGCAAAGAGAAACAATTCCTTGAGTGCTTTGGGAATTAAAACAATAAATTTTAAAAGCTGATCAAAACATCAGGACTAGTTCTCAGATTTTCCTTTGTGCCCCACCACAGTGTTGCCTCTCTGGGGCTTTCTGAAAGCCTCATTCACTCAGCAGGGGAGAGGGGAGTCCCAGACGTGCCTCTCCTCACTGTGGGAGTTCAGGCCTGCCATGCAGAGGGGCTCTGCCTCTCCTCTGCCTGCTGCCTTCCCACTCCACCCCTACCCCATGAATTCTGGGACTCATCTTGCACAGAAGGCTGAGATGAGTCACTTCATCTCATTCTACGTGTCCTTCATATGAGGAACCTCCCTTCTAGAGTGTCTCCAAGACCTTCCCTGGGATCAGATATGCTAGTGTCCATCTCACCTTCTTCCTTCTTTCACCAGCCTTGCTCCCAGCTACACACTTCTATTTCTACTCTGATTAATGACCCTTGCCAGTCCCAAGGCTAACCCCTCTGCAAACAACCTTCAGAAGGCCTAAGCTTGAGGCCAAGTCTGAGGGCCTGCACTCTCCAATATCTCCCTCTGGTCTGCTGGCCCCTACTAGAGAGGTCTGACATGGGATCATATTAATCAGGTGATGATGACCATCAGTGAGGCCTGGAACAGAGTGATGCAGCTCCATGCTGTTCCCGCCCTGCTTCCCGAGAGAACCCCATCCCGTTAGCAACTCCCAGAATTACCACCCACTCCAGCAGAGGTCTCATAGCCTGAGTTTTTTCTCTATACCCAGAGTTGATATCTCTGAAGAGAACCCAGCAAACAAAAGTCAACAAAGCACAGGCCGGGAGAGCCACCCGGTGTGTAACTGGCACTGAGGAGGTTCTGATGTTCCATCACCACAACGTCTGCAGGTCCAGGAGAGGAGAAACTGGAGTCTTAACCCTCGTCCATAAGTCAGAACCCCATGCATGCCCAGGCCCCACCATAGAGAAGCTGATACCCTGTGGGCTCCAGGGCACTTGACTCCTCTTATGCCTCTCCAGCTGTGGTTGAGAACTACTGGGACAGGCCATCTCCATGGAAGGTCTTTGAAGGCTCCTTTTAGGAGTTGATGATTGTGTCTTAGTTCAGCCCACATTCATTGGAGGACCGCTCTGTTCCACAAACTTGTACCAAGGCATGTGAAGATGAACAACAAGGCATGACCATTTCCCTCAAGGAGCTTACATCTCCCACCTGAGACTGAACAACTGGAATTAGATAATGACATCTTGTTCCCTTCCAAACCCAAGATCCAGGGTGCTGTACCACACAATTCTAGGGGGCATGCTTCACAAGGTCGGCCTTAGGGCTGTCTCTAGAGGGTGCCTTTAACATAGAATGGATGTGTATGATGCTGTAGCTGGGCCACCTGGACCTACTGCTGAAAGCACCCACTTCATACTACAGGAACCTAAATGCAAAGGAAGAGACGATACCAATTGGTTCACTCTTTGCAAACTCATGGATTTCAAGAAGCCACTCCTAATTGTACTCCAGCTTTCTCTCAGTTCACTCATTCCCCAAATGAGAACTGCTTATTTTTCCCACTAGAATGTGAGCTCTCCAATAGCATTTTTAGGTTACTATGAAAATTTGTTTATTTTATTTTGTTTTATTTTTTTGAGATAGAGTCTCACTATGTCACCCTTGGTAGAGTGCCGTGGTGGCATAGCTCACAGCAACCTCAAACCCTTGGGCTTAAGTGATTCTCTTGCCTCAGCCTCCCAAGTAGCTGGGACTTCAGGTGCCTGCCACAACACCCAGCTATTTTTTTGTTGTAGTTGTCATTGTGTTTGGCAGGCCCAGGCTGGGTTCTAACCCACCAGCCCTAGTGTATGTAGCTAGTGCCCTACCTGCTAAGCTACAGGAGCTGAGCCTACTATGAAAATTTAGAGACAGACTGTGTTATGGTCCATTCTTTCACTTCCAGGAAACACAGTCAACAGCATCCTTTCTGATTCACCCAGGCAATCAGAACTTGCTTGGCTTATCAGTGCTGCTGGGAGGGCTTCATTTGTTTCCACCCACATGCATTTTACGGTTTCTTGATTTTTGTGTATCTCAAAATTTTCATAATGACCCATGTACTGAGAGTGAACATACTTATTATCCAAGTCAGAATGCTTCTGAGATTAAAAAGGGAGCTGGTAAGAATTATACCAGGAAATCAGGTTTAAGCCAGGACTGCCCTAGGCAAGTAGGGCATGTGATTCCCCAATTTACATTCCTTCTGTTTCCCCCTCTGTACCTGGCACAAAGATTTGCACATAAGAAATAGTAAGAAATATTGAGAATATTAAATATTTTTACTGCTTGATGGATTTACTTCCCTCTTATCAACTGAACCAAGTACAAAACAACCATTGTTCTGAGAATATCCTACTTTACAGCACCAGCCCACGAGTCAGAGCCTCAGTCAGAGTAGTCTCCTGAGCCTCTCTCAGTGAATTCATTTTCCTGGTGGGCAAAGCTAAGCTTCTCCCAGGCCCTAAGGAATGTTCAAGTGAGCAAAGGAACCGTACTTCCCTCCAACTGGGAGTGTGTCTAGAGGATGTTAGGCCTTGTTCCTGAGGTTTGGATTTTGTTGGGGGAGATGGGAACAGGATTTCCACTTTCCTTGCAGAATGTAGTAGGATAATAGGAGAGCACTGCAGGATGAGAAGGGAGTTACTATTCCCAAGAAATTTTAGAGCAATGCATACCCTTGACTCGCCACTCAGTTCACTAAGACTCTGAAGTCAATGAACCTTGGGGCCTTACTTTCTCTGAACTTCTTCCTACAGTTTCCTCAGGCTGCCCCTCCCCCTAGAAACTTCCTCCCCTGGGCCTTCTCTACTGGGCAAAGCCACAAATATTTCTTGTACCTGCCTCCACATGGAAGATGCCTGCCCTATGTTACATGCCCTTTCTCACCCCTCCTCCCCACATAAAAGGCTGCCTGGGTATCAATGCCTGCTAATGGGTAAAGTAGGCTACCCCTATCCGGTTAGCTACTTCTTTTTGGTGGAAGCATTTTTGAGCCAAAGGAATGTTTCCTACAAGAATTTCTGTTTCAGGCCGAAGGGTAGCTGTGCATTTGGGAGCTCCTAAAATTACATCCTATGTAAGTGGACACTTCTCTACTGACCCACAAAAACAGTGAGGACAGAGGCCAAACCCAACAGTAGGTGAAAAGTGGCGCTCTGGGGCCATGGGTCGTGTTGTCTGGTTTTGTTTGTGACTTGCTCACAGCGTAGTCACTTGAAAATAGACCCCCTGTCATCCCTGTGGCTGGCATCTGTGTGATTGGTCCCACCATACACCCCATCTGAAATGGCAGACACCTTGTATAGCACTACAGTAGAGGGCTGGCACCAATCAGGGCCCAGAAGGGTTTGTCTAGGGGATAAAGGGATTGGAGCACATGCCTATCTTCAGGTATCATGTTCCCTGGCAAGTCCAAAGAGGAAGGGAGGAGAGGAAAAGCAATGGAAATGGCCAAGTGACTCCAAAAGCTGGAGGATTGAAAAGCAAGGACGCTCTCCTTGTCTTTTTCACTAGCTGTCTTCACAGCTGTTTTTATTTTACCAAATGTACTGGAATTCAAATGCCAATTAGAATTAGAGTCTCAGTTTGAGGCTTCAAACAGGACTTTCTCTCTCTAATTAGGGGACTGTAGCTCATCAGCTACTCAAAAAGGAACACATGGTTGCCACTTGCCCAGACTGCACTGCCCCTTGCCCATTCATTGCAAATGCATCCAGAGACTCTACCTATTTGCAGAGTCAATACTTCCAGAAACTAGGAAATCACTGGGCCTCTGCCCCTCCCATGAGCCCTGATTCCCTCCCTGACTATTTATGATCACCTGCCACCCTTGGCACAAGACGCTCTCGGCCCAGCCTTGAGCTCTTTCTCTTTCCTGTTGCACTGCCTTTCTTCCAGGTGCCACACCTTCCTGGACACTGCCCCATCAGTCAGACCTTTCTGGTCTCCCAGATGGCCCTTGTGAGCATGAGAATTTGAAGCAGTCTCTGTAGTTCTAAAGTCCATGCTCACCTTAAATCCTCCTTTCCTATTCTCATTCAACACTTAACTGGTAATCTTTCTAATGCCTTTGAGGTGAGCTCTCTGATAAGTAAAAAGCCAAGAAAGTAATAAGTGTTAAATTGTCCATAGTTTTAAATAGTGGTATCTGACCAGTGGGCCCACAATGTCCTTATAGTTAATTGCAAACAGTTTGTGAATTCATAAATGCATCAGATGGTGTCTATATGTTGCATAAATGAGTATAAATGGAGACTATAACATTCTATTTTTTAAATATTTATAGATTAATACAATACAAAGTCATTTAAAAACACTTTATACTTTCCAAGTACATATGTGATAGTACTTTTCCCAGCTACAATATAATATATGCATCTATGAAATGTTTGAGCTTCAAAAAGACCTTCCTACTGAAAAAGATTGGGAATCATGAATTAAAATATTACATAATATCCCAATCTCAGCATCCTCTAGCTATAGACATTTGGTTCACTCAACAGATGTTTACTGGGTACTCACTATATGCTAAACACTTTTCTAGGCACTGGGGTCATATCAGTAAAATAATAGACAAACATCTGGAGCATGTATTCTGATAAAAAGGGAAAGAAAATAATAAATAGGCAAAGTACATTGTACATTAGATGAAAAGTGTAATAAAAATAAAATAGGCCCAGATCAGGGAATTGGAAGTTTGGGGCAACAGGATTGCAATTTCAAATATGGTGGTCAGGGCGAATCTCACTGAGATGTAGTTTGATGGAGCATAGGAACAATTTATTATGGGCCTCCTAGTAACATTTTCAAGCTGAAGCCTGTACTCTGGGTAGGCATCGAGATTTTAGAAAGGTGATAGTGAAAATGTTGGAGGATCCAGAGGAGATTTTAGCACCCCACAAAGATTCCTCACAGTCTACTGCAGAGGCACTGTTGTCCACGGTGCCTGGCCTCATGGGAACATAAAGCGACTGAATGCCTTTGATCTTTCCATTTCCCAAAAATAAAGTTCCTTCCTGCATGTCCTTGTGGGAGAGCATGGGCCCTACCTTATTCCTTGTAGTCTTTCTAGGCTGAGATGCTAGGCCTCTCACTCTGGAGCTGGCCACACCCAAGCAGGCTGTCCACCCACTCTTGTCCTTAACTACCCACCTGGCTTCACACTCAGTGTCCTCTCTGCCTCCTGTCTGCATGGCCTGGCCCTCAGGCCCAGCCTGCATTTCTAACTTTTGGCTCCCCTCCACCTGTGTAGGCCAGGACCTTTTTAGTTCCTAACTTGTCAAGTGCAGGTGCCTTTGACATTCACAGACACTCAAACTCCAAAAAGCACAAGTGTCTTTACGTTGCAGACACTGAAAATCCTGAATTTTCGGAATCTATCCTTACACTCCAAGTTAACCACCCTATTAGACAATCAGTACAACTTTGTCTTTTGAAGGTCTCTTTTACTCCAGAAACAAAGCACTGAGATGCACCCATGAGGGGAGATTGGGGTATGCTAGCCTCACATGCAACTGACTCCACTGCCCACAGTAGAAGTGATTCACATTCATGTGTCAGCAGATTTCCTATGTAATTCCTGGGGATGATCAGATGGATGCTCTACCTGTGACTACCAAGGGCCTGCCAAATGGAGGCCTATAGTCTGCTAATATGTCAAAGCCCTACTCACTGTCCCTCCAAGAACTGAGCCAGCTGTCTGGGCCCAGGGTGGACCCAGTGTAGGGAGAGGAGAGTACTCAGATTTCTTCCTTTGGGGATGGAAGCCAAGATATGGAGAAGCTGAAAACAGAATGTCTGAAGTAGAAAGAAGGGTTCTCTTAGACCTTGGGTAGGAGGAGAATGTCCCTGAGAAAGTAAGAGAGGAAGAGAGCAAAGTGCAGAAGAGTGGGACCAGCAGCCCCCAGAGAGTTCCAGGAATCTAATCTATATTCTTGATTTCCCTGATAGGTTCCCAAGACCATCTGGGCCTCACTGCCTGGCCTTGGTGCTGAGGTGCCCGTCTCCCATCCCCAAGGATCTAGTCCTTGAAACTAAGATCATCCTCAGGGTGCCCACCCAGGCCCAAAGGTGGATACACTAAGCTGCTGCCCCAGCTCAAGGGTTGGCCTGGGCTGTGTGCTCTGAGCCAGGCTTGGGAGGGCCCGCAGAGATGCCAGGGGTCTGCAGAGATGCCAGGGGCCCACAGAGATGCCAGGGACCCACAGAGATGCCAGGGGTTCGCAGAGATGCCAGGGGCCCGCAGAGATGCCAGAGGCCCACAGAGATGCCAGGGGCCTGCAGAGATGCCAGGGGTTCACAGAGATGCCAGAGGCCCACAGAGATGCCCACACATGCCTATGGAACAGCTGCCTTTTTCCTGGAGAGGCTGGGGGTAGAGTAGGGATCTGCCCTCTGCTTCAGGTTCCTGGTTTACCCACCCACCTCTCCCACTTTGGCCTAGATTCCAACCCCTTTTCTAGCAGATTTCAGTCCTAGTCTTGAATTTCTCAATACCTTTTTCTTTATTATAAAAGCAATTGTCTTCTGATCATAAAAAATCAGGATAATGTTTACCTCCAGGAAGTTGCTGGGATGCTGGGAAATGTTCTGTTTCTTGACCTGGTGGCTGACACTTACTGTAGATTTAGAAATGCTTCCATTTCCTGAGGGCCTTCATCTGTGGCCAGGACCAGAACTGATGGAGAGGCAGAAAAGAAACCTAAACAAATGCAAAGTCAAGTTACATTGAGCCTTAGTTAGGAAGACTCAAGGCAAAAAAAAAAAAAAAAAAGAAAGAAAGAAAAAGGTTGTCACTCTTTCCTCAATTAACATTTTCATTTAATGAAATTTCAGTAAAATGCTAACATGTATTTTTTCAACTAGATTATCTGATTCTAAATTTCATATGGAAAAATAACCCTAATCCTAACCCAGCCCTGGTGGTGGTTGAGAGGGAGTGGATTTCATAACCATTCCACAAGCTGTGCGTATTTATGCATTTGTATATGTATGTTTGTTACAGTAAAAAGAATAATTTTGAAACAGAAAAACATTGTCCCAGCCCTTGAAGAGGCTGTGGTGTGAGGGAAGAGACAGTGTCGAGAAGTGGGTCCACCCTCCCTTTTCCCCTCCTGTCCCCGCTGCACCTGCTCCCAGTGGCTGACTGGAACGCACTCCTGCCAGAGGCCCTCTCCTCCTCCTCCTCCCCACACCTTGCTCCCACCCATCCCTTCTGCTTTCTCTTCCTCCTCTCCTTCCTGCAGGCCGCCCAGTAACCCACAGCTCTCTGTGCCTGCCTCTATCTTTCTATCTTTGTCTGAGATTGCTGACTTTCAGTTCTGGATGCTCAGATGGTGCTCTCTCTCCCCACCTCAGGCCCCCTCCCCTGTCACTTTTCTATGTGTTAATGACAGACTCTCCCCTCAACCCTCAACCCACATGCCACATAAGGGCGAGGCCAGTGAGCTTTGGCTCAGAGAAAGATGAGTGGAGAACAAAGGGCTCTTAGTAATTGCTGTCATTATGAACAGCAGTCACGGAAAATGAAATACTAGCAGAGACGTCCAAAGAAACCTCATCCTCACCCCACTTGCCCATCTGCTAACCCTGAGAACTTTGGCTTCGCACCTGCCCTCCCCTGCAGCCCTTGATTTGCTCTAACTGGGGGAAGGCACTGCATGGGATGGGTATCACCAAATCCAGGTCAGCAGGGACCACGCTGTGGAGACCAGAGTGAGATGAAGCAGCTGGGCTCTTTGACCTTTCACCTCAGCTTCCCTGCCTGCAGTGGCCATAGAGCCATAGACACTTGGCATTTGTGTAGGACCATGTGGTCCATGCAAGGCTATCAAATACCTTATCTCATTTTCCCTTTTCCTCGAAGTGCCAAGTGGCCCCCATAAGGTGCAGACTCCTGCAGTCTTTAGTGAGGACCCAACCCAAGCAACCAGGAGAGGTTAGGGGATGGGAGGTTTGAACATCCCTGCCTTTCTCTGCCATGGATGCTTTCCTATTTAGAGCCCAACACAACAGCATGAGTGAAAAATAAGAAATCGGCATGTCAGAGAGATGAAGTGGAGCAAAACCAGGCAATTTTCTCCCCTACCTTCTCAGTCCTCACATCCCCTCCTTCCCAGAATAGCCTTGGGAGGAGGAAAGAATGGGTGGGGAAGGCTCCCCTCCCCTCCCTGGCTCTGCAGCTGCCTGCCCCCAGGATGGCAGCTGCCAGGGACTGCTTCCTCCCCTATGCACTGTCCTGGGAGGGCGACAATTCCTGCACCCGCCTGTGGGAGGAGCGCCCTCCTCCACATCCCAGGTGGTCCTCTCTGACTCCTGGAGCCCAGACTGCCCTGGCCCTGCAGCACTCTGGGGACCCCCTTCTCCACTACCCAAGTGAAGGGGCTCCAGTCTCATCCTGTGGAAATGTGAAACCTGCAGCTTTGTCCTTAAGATCCAGAGACTCCTGCCCTCCCATAGCTGCTATTCTCTTTCTGCACCCCCACATTGCGACCCCAACAGCTTCTCCCTTCCTTCCTCAGCCTACCAGGAATCCACACCTGCTGTGGTGGCAGGGGAAGTGAGAAGCTCTCAGCCTGGGTTGTGATAAGAACCAACACAACACTCAGTGTGGGACCTCACTGTTGCACAGGGGCTGGATGCCCTGTCTGCTGGTCTGCGCATGGGTACACACACACACACACATACACACACACACATACACACACACACACACACACACACACGCAACTCTCAGAGGAGTCTCGTGGGGGCTGCCCTCCTCAGGCCTAGCTGCCTCTGTTCTGCTCTTGTCAGTCTCATCTCTGTGGCCACATCATCTATCCTTTGTAGGACCCCTTCCCCACTATCCCCCCATAAGCCAAGGAAAGATTCCAAATTCCTTGTTTTTTCATCATCCAGAGTGATTGATTTCTCTCACAAACATCACAGAGGCAGAATGGCACAATGGTTAGGAGCGCACACACCCCTGGGCCACATCCCAACTCTGCCACCTACTGGCCATATAACAGTGAGAGTCCATAAAACCAAGGCGATGATGTCACTTATCCCATAGGGTGACGATGCTTTGAGGAGTAAATGGTATGATGTATGCAAACCACAGCAATAGGTTAAATGTCCTCTCAAAAAAGATATGTGCACAAACTAATCCCTATGAACATGAACTTATTTGGAAAATGGGTTTTTCCAGATGAAATTAAGGATCTTGAAATGAGATCATCTGCATTGTCTGAGTGGGCCTTAAATCCAATGACAAGTGCCTTATAAGAGACACACAGAGGAGAAGGGCATGTGAAGACAGAGGAAGAGTCTGGAGTGAAGCAGCCACAGCTAAGGAACAAGGCCGAGAGACACAAGACTCTCCTCCTCGAGCCTGCAGAGGGAGTGTGGCCCTACTGATACCTTCAATTTGGCTTTCTTCCTTCCAAAACTGTGAAGAATAATTTCTGCTGTTTAAGCCAGCCAGTCTGTAATAATTTGCTGTGGGAGCCCTAGGAAACTAACAAGACTACTCATACAGTGCCTGGTACATACTGAATGCCCACTAAGTATTAGCAACAATTACTATAGGTTCCATTATTGGACCTAATTATTATCTGAACCTAACTTTTCAGTAAGAGTAATAATGACAGGACAAAAAGCCAATCAAACTAAAGGGACATCTTCCCAAAGCAAGGGCTTCATCATGGTCTACATTCTACCAGGGGAGTCGAGGGTCACAGTATGTGGGTAGTGATTCACAGTGAGAAGGGGAGAAACTCTACCTCTGGGTCAACTTGATGTAGGAAAGTTGCTTTCTGTGACTCTGTTTTTTCATCTGTTAAATGGGAGACTTTGTAGAAATGCCTGAGGAACACTAGCTTCCACGGACATGGACAACGCCTGGCTCACTGGCATGCTTGGCACTGGGGTGTCTGGACCAAATGAAACGAAGGATGTGAAAGCACTGTGTAGGATGGACAGAGCTCAGTGACTGAAAACTATAGGTTCAATTACTAATTGATTCCTCTAGTTAATAGAAACATTAAATATAGATTTCCACATTTTAGTACAGTCAGAATTCACACACTAAATCCCTACTGCGTGTGGAATGAAAGTCATAATACCCAGGTTTGAAAACATCCCCTTGTGGGTAGATCCATGAGGAAGGACATAGGCCTCGGTTTTCTTGTTGATGAAATGAGATTCACAACTGGCTTCTAATATAAGCATTTCTTTGCTGGTGGGACCCATGATCTTGGGATTGTTTTTCGTGGGCAGTGACACTATAACTGTCCCTGCCCCATGCAGTCCTGGGAGAACAGCAGTGATGAAAACCTGAACTGTCATTCCATCTCAGCCACTTATGAGCTATGTGACTTTGAGCAAGTCTCAGTTTTCTCATCTATAAAATGAGAATTCATTTTCTCCTATTCACCTCACAGGGTACTGGTGAGAAGAAATGACCCCACATTTGTAACAATGACTTATTGGGAAAAAAAAAAAAAAAAAAAGACAAGAGCCACCTAGTGTAATGGCACCACTCTCCCTGTCTCTGCTGCCAGAAGAGTGATGAAGTTGCTTTTTAGGGAGGCTTCAAGATTCCAGCGTCCTCAGAAGCCATAGCACATGAGCTGGAGGAAGGTCGTGAGGGTGGAGTGGCAAGCCTTGCACATGGCTTTGATTTCAAACTGTTGGCAACAGAGAAGATGATCCCTATGAAAGCAGTGGCCTCACCAAAAGCTTACGGAGCAGGATGCTGAGACTTGAGATGGAATTCAGCACTCCTAAAGTTCTGAAGCCTGACACTTTTATGTTTCAAATCCTCTTCGTTATTTCCTGTTACCTTATTCTTCCCGACTGCTATCTTACCTATTAACTCAGGAGCAATGTGATTTAAAGGGGACACAGAGTTTCAAATACTTCAAAGTGCTCAGAGTTTTAAATAAACCACTCAGTTCTCTTATTTTTTAATTTTTGTTTTGAATCTCAGGGGAAGATTTTTTTTTCATTCAGACTTTTTGATTAAAGTTAGATTGACAGAATTTTTTAAAATAACCTTTTAAAAGACAAGCATCATATTTTTCCAAATTGATACATAAGACTATTTTTTGTTTCCACTAATGGTTACGGCCATCATTTAATGTTGTTTTGCAAACAGTAACTGTACCCAACATACCTTAAGCATTTTCACATTCATTATCTCAATTATTTTTCACAACTTCATCATTCTCATTTCTGTTTCCATTATCTATGGAAACTAAGGGTCAGTACCCAGGGTCTCAAGGTCAATAGAGGCAGCTTCTCAAACTCTAAATTGCATTCAGAGGCAGCACTTATTTCAAAATAATTCCAAGTTCAGCTCCTGGAAATGTATTTCCGGGCTGTGGGTGGCAGCCAAACAGAGCTGGCTTGAAAAGCCCAGATAGAGAAGACAAGATGCAGGTAAGCCCCCTGTGCTGAAAGGACCAGGGAAGTAAAAGGTGCAACCCAAAGAAATCAGCTGAGCCACGTGGAGTAGAGCTCTATATGCTTCCAGGGCTTATAAAGAGGTAGTGGGTACGACCTGGCCCAAAGCACCTAAGAGGTCATGTGCGTGAGACTCAAGCTGGTGTGCACACTGGGAGTAGGAAGTAACGGGCCTGTACCTGTGAGGTTTAAATTGAGAACTATCTCAAGAACTGAGCCAACTGACATAAGAACACAAACAACACACAAGACGGGCGCTGTACTCCAGGGGCTCCAGATCTAATTAAAGCAGCGGTTCTCAACCTGTGGGTCGTGACCCCTTTGTAACAATGAAAATACATCGCGGCATTAGGAAAGTTGAGAACAATTGAGTTAGAGAAACTAGACTAAAACATGAAATGACAGAAGAAATAACATTTGTATTCAGTTTCATAGCATAGACTAGAAGTTGTATAGGAGTATAGAGCAGGGGAAGAACAACAGGCCACAGAGGCAGGTAAGAGACCTGGGGGATCTTAATGAGAAGGTTCACATTTCAGAGTTCCAGAAGGAAAGAGAAAAGATGGAAGAGGGGTGATTGTCAAAGAGATAATAGCCTCACTTCCTCTAGAACTGATGAAATAGCTGAATCCACAGATATAAGAAGCACAGAAATGCATCAGGCAGGATTAAATGCGCACGCACACACACACACACACACACATACCTGGCTGTATAATAATTAACTATAGATTACTAACAATAAAGAGAAGATACGAAAGCAGCCAGAGAGAGAGAGAGAGAGTAGGTAGATCATCATCATTTTTAAAAAAGGCATAACAACCAGAGAATATGATTCTCAACAGTAAATATGGAAACCATCTTCAAAACCCTTGAGGAAAAAAATCATTTTCTATCCATATTTGCATACCTGGAAAAATTATCTTTGAGAGCTACAGTGAAATAAAGACATTTTCTAATATGCAAAAACTAAGAGTAAATCCTACAAGCAGTTAGTAGAAAAAAATTTTAAAGAATATACTTTAGGAAGAAGAAAAATTATCCCAAATGGAAGATTTAAGATTCAAGAAGATTGATGAACAAAGAGATTAATAAACTTGTATATAAATCCAAACAAATATTTTCTATATAAAAATTATAATAATACCTAATTTTTTTACATACAGAACCAAATGCTATAGGATTTTTTATATATAGAACCAAATATTGAATATAAAAGCATTTAAGTATTTAAGATGTGCAAGTAATCTTACAAGGCACTTGTCGTTATTGGCAAAGAGGGTTAAGATATTGACTTAAAGATGGTTTAGTATGCATCATAAAACTTCAGTGAAAGGATAGAAGGGCTATGTAACATCCAGATCACTGGGAAGATGGTGGGAATGGAATAAAAAGACAATCAAAAAATGGAGAACAAGAAATAATAGAAAATACAAGATGAAAAGAATGTGCAAATCAAAGTAAGTCCAGATATATCTGTAATAACAAATAATGTGAAAGGACTAAACTCATCACTTAAAAGACAGAGATTATCAGATTGCAGTTTTTAAAAAATCAACTATATCTGGCTTGGCGCCTGTGGCTCAAGTGGCTAAGGCGCCAGCCACGTACACTTGAGCTGATGGGTTTGAATCCAGCCAGGGCCCGCCGCACAACAATGACGGCTGCAACCAAAAAATAGCTGGGTGTTGTGATGGGTGCCTGTAGTCCCAGCTAATCAAGAGAGACAAGAGAATTGCTTGAGCCCAGGAGTTGGAGGTTGCTGTGAGCTGAGATGCCACGGCACTCTACCCAGGGCGACAGCTTGAGGCTCTGTCTTAAAAAAAAAAAAAAAAAAAAAACTATATCTTGCTTATAAAAGACACACGTAAAACATAAGGTCATTGAAAGTAAAAAAGGATGAAAAAAGACATTATCATCAGTCAAATACTAACCAAAAGCAGACAATATTAGACAAAATAGACTTACAGAGCTGAAAAGTCCAGGAAGGCTCCATAAAGGATAAGGTGCCCTGCTTAATATTCAGAGGAGGGCAATCTGGGTGGGAAGAACTAAACCATGGGAATAAGTCTGGACAGTGGGATGGCACATTTGGGCTCTTCTAGCTATCTGTAACCACACAGTGTAGCCTTCTCCTCCCCAAACAGCACAGCAGATTAAATCATTGTGCTATGAGCCACAACACAGGAAGCCTACCCTCACTGACATGAAGCCACCCCCGTGTGCCTGATGGAAAAATGAAAGTTCAGGGTCGTTTAATGCCTGATCCTTGGGCAACAATCCTGCTGATTTGTGATAGTGCTGTGACTAGGGCCTTGAATGAGATGTGATGACTATTTTTTATTTGGTTTCTCCAAAGAAATCTTTTTTCAGTGGATGGTCGGTATTCAAATGAATGGTGTAGGAAACTCACCTGAAATGCTTCATTCCCTTAATGCAATCAAAAGTGGGGTGTCAGGGGAACAACCATGCCAGCAGACTTTCCAAGGCAGGCTGAGTTTATCAGTTCATGTTTAAGGCTAGTCTTAGTCATGTCTATGCCTGGCTTTTGCCTATGCTTCCAGTTTTACAACAACCCTTTCCAAATTCTCTCCATCTCGACCCTTTTCAACCTCTACAATGTAATAAAATCTCAGTAACCAGAACTTGAGATTATACAATGTCTATACTCTCAAAGAGAAATCATCTGCATTTTCTTTAAAAGCTCAGCTTCTCTGGGATCAGTTCACATTCAGCCTAAATACAATTTCTTTTAGTGATTATTTATGTTTCTAAGTACCACTCTTTAAACAAAGAATCAGTTGTGTTCATTATCAGAGGCCATACCCCCTGCAAGGTGAGTGAGGCAACTGCATGAGCAGAGGCTTCCCTAAACCTCAGGAAACCCCATAAGTTGTCCTAGTGCAGGAGTGGGGACCACTCAGTCATCGTGAGCAGCACCCTCCATGCCACTGATGGAGGGCAGTGCACATGAACCATGCAATGTGGTAGATATCCTTATGTTTTTGTCTTCTTTCAAAGAGATACATTGTGTTTGGGGAAAAGTCCAAGTGCAAAATCTATGGAACCAGACATTTTCAGCTCTTTACTTAGAACAATTAAAATCTTCTTTATACTATGTAAAAAATAAATTAGATGTGATCTTCCTTTCCTTCAGGAGCTGTTACCCCACAGGGCACCTTGAATGTGTGAAGCAGACTAATATTTGCCTGATCGAGTTCCAGCCAGAGTTCATCAAATCAGGACTCAGCAGTGTACTGTACTCCTCGCACCCAGCATTACGGGTTTCTAGTCAGACATGGAAACAATTCAGAACAAAGCTGAGGCAGCAGTTAACGTAGCACTTCGGAAGCAACACAGGTTGTCCCTGCACTCTCTTCTAGTATTTTTATAGTTTCATGTCTTAGTTTAAATCTTTAATCCAGTGAGAGTCTATCTTACTTAATGGTGAAAGGTGTGGGTCCAGTTTCAGTCTTCTACAGGTTGCCAGCCAGTTCACCCAGCACCATTTGTTCAATAGGGAATCTTTTCCCCACTGAATGTTTTTAATTGGCTTATCAAAGGTCAAATAACAGTAAGTAACTGGATTCATCTCTTGGTTCTCTACTCTGTTCCATACATCTACCTCTCTGTTTTTGTGCCAGTGCCATGCTGTTTTGATCATTATCAATTTATAGTACAGTCTGAGGTCTGGTAGTGTGATTCCTCCTGCTTTGTTTTTATTTCTGAGTAATGTCTTGGCTATTCAAATTTTTTTCTGATTCCATATAAAACGAAGTATTATTTTTTTCAAAATCTTTAAAGTATGACAGTGGAGCTTTAATAGGGATTGCATTAAAATTGTATATTGCTTTGGGTAGTATGGACATTTTAACAATGTTGATTCTTCCCAGTCATGAGCATGGTGTGTTTTTCCACTTGTTAACATTTTCAGCTATTTCTTTTCTTAGAGTTTCATACTTCTCTTTATAGAGATCTTTCACGTCCTTTGTTAGATAAACTCCAAAATATTTCATCTTCTTTGGCACTACTGTGAATGAAATAGAGTTCTTAACTGTTTTTTCAGCTTGACTATTGTTGGTATATATAAAGGCTACTGATTTATGAATGTTGATTTTGTAACCTGACACGCTTCTGTATTCCTTGATCACTTCTAAGAGTTTTGTAGTAGAATCCCTGGTGTTTTCCAGATATATGATCATATCATCTGTGAAGAGCAAAAGTTTGATCTCTTCTGCCCTATGTAGATACCCTTGATCACCTTTTCTTCCCTAATTGCAATGGCTAAAACTTCCATTACAATGTTGAAGAGCAGTGAAGACAATGGGCAGCCTTGTCTGGTTCCTGATCTGAGTGGAAATGATTTCAATTTAACTCCATTCAATACGATATTGGCTGTGGGTTTGCTGTAGATGGCCTCTATCAGTTTAAGAAATGTCCCTTCTATACCAATTTTCTTA
>CAUYPK010122321.1:0-29352 GCA_963574355.1 Loris lydekkerianus
TCCCATTCTGAGGGCTGTCTGCTTGCTTTACTCACTATGTTCTTGGCTGTGCAGAAGCTTTTTAGTTTGATCAGGTCCCAGTAGTGTATTTTTGGTACTGCTTCAATTGCCTGGGGAGTCCTCCTCATAAAATGTTCACCCTGGCTGATTTCTTCAAGAGTTTTCCCTGCACTTTTTTCAAGTATTTTTATAGTTTCATGTCTTAAGTTTAAATCTTTAATGCAGTGAGAGTCTATCTTAGTTAATGGTGAAAGGTGTGGGTCCAGTTTCAATCTTCTACAGGTTGCCAGCCAATTCACCCAGCACCATTTGTTAAATAGGAAATCTTTTCCCCACTGAATGTTTTTAATTGGCTTATCAAAGATCAAATAATGGTAAGTAGCTGGATTCATCTCTTGGTTCTCTATTCTGTTCCAGACATCTACTTCTCGTTTTTGTGCCAGTATGATGCTGTTTTGATCACTATCGATTTATAGTACAGTCTCAGGTCTGGTAGCGTGACTCCTCCTGCTGTTTTTTTATTGCTAAGTAATGTTTTGGCTATTCGAGGTTTTTTAAAGAATTAATGCTATTGTATCTTTCGTAGACTAAAGCATAATGCACTGGCAACCAAAAATTCATTTGACTCACTTTATTGTAATATTTTCTTTATTGTTTGAAAGCAAGCTCACTTTCTCTTTATTTCTGAGACAGAGTTTCACTCTTTCACCCTTGGTAGAGTGCCCTGGCATCATAGCTAACAGCAAACTCAAACTCTGAGGATCAAGTGATTCTCCTGTGTCAGCCTCTGTGTAGCTGGGACTTATAGGTACCCACCACAATGCCTAGCTTTTTTTTTCTATTTTTAGTAGAGATGGGGTGTATCTCTTGCTCAGGCTGGTCTCAAACTCCTGATTTCAAGGAAGCCACCTGCGTTAGCCTCCCTGAGTGCTAGGATTTCAGGTGAGAGTCACCATGCCTGGCAATGTATTACAGTTTAAAGTGTAATGTTTATAAAAAGGTTTACATTTATTTATATACAGTAGAACCTCTGTAAGTTGGCCACGCAAGGGCTGTAAACAAGTTGTCAACATATGGAGGTGGTCAATGTAAGGAACTAGGCTCACTGTACTGATACACACATGTGGTGTGTATGAAAATTAGTGAACTTGTGTGGCGCCTGTGGTTCAGTGAGTAGGGTGCTGACCCCATATACCAAGGGTGGTGGGTTTGAACCCAGCCCCACCCAAACTGCAACAAAAAAACAGCTTGGCATTGTGACAGCTACTCGGGAGGCTGTGGCGAGAGAATTGCTTAAGCCCAAGAGCTGGAGGTAGCTGTGAGCTGAGACACCATGGCATTCTACTGAGGGCAACAAAGTAAGACTGTCTCTAAAAAAAAAAAAAAGAAAGAAAGAAAGAAAAGAAAATTAGTCAACTTAAGGAGGTGGTCAGTGTAGAGATCTGGTGAACTATGGAGCTTCTACTGTATTAATTTCACCAAATTCTTTTGCACTAGGCAACTGGTTACAAAGGATGAGCAGTTGTGGATAAGAGGACTATTTCTGGTTTGGTTTTGTTCTCCTTGCTGTTCTGTGCTCTTTTGCCATCATGTCCTTATATCAGGATGCTTACCACTACTTACAGAAAAAATATCCAGCCTCAGCTCATGTGATAACTCATTTTTCATTTTAAATTCTGGACATTTTCCAAGTAAGGATAAGGAGTGGTTCTTACACTTACATTTTCCAAGTAAGGATAAGGAGTGGTTCTTAACACATCCTGAAAACCACTCACTAGAAGTTACTATTAGTCTTGTACTTGAAGAAAATTGAGGGTTAAGCCTCTGCTTGGAATTTATTTTTCTAGACCTCCAATTCCTCTCTGTTCTTTATCTCTATGCAATGAGTGATTGGCAGAAGTTCATACACTGCTAAAGAAGAAGAGAAGGCATGTTTTATATTTTCGTGCCTTTGTTGGTTAATTTCAACAAATTTCCTCATTGCACAGGAACAGAGCTTCTCTGCACTTCCTGGACAGCACCATTAAACCTCCCTGCTGGGTTTTCAGCCTGGGGTCTCGTAGCACACTCAGCAGGATGCTGGAGTTGGTAGGGGTCATACTACTTTAGAATTTCCAAGGGACTAAGCTACAAGTGAAGTTCATTTTTTTTGGCTTGTCCAACCTCCAACTGGGGAGATGCAATTTAATTACTGAGGAAATTAAGCCCACTACCCCCTATTCTCTCTCTGGTGAAGTCAAGATGGTGGTAGGACTAGACTGCGGGATGAATGAAAACTTTTTTTCATCCCACATCTGGGAGGGCACAGCAGTTATCTAGTCTGAAGAGAAGAAAAAATGAACAAAAGTTCAGCTTTAAAGAGAAGTGAACACAGTATAAAAATGTTATGAAACAGTATATAAAAATGGTAATTCTAAAGTAAAAATAGATCAGAGTTAGATATTTTTTACATATAGGGAATCTGCGAGTTCCGAATGCTGACTATGTTCTTCTCCATGATTTAAAAACAAAACAAAACAAAACAAAACAAACAAACAAAAACACCCTGTGAAGCACTGTTTCTTTCTGTCTTCCAATTTAGAAAGACTGTTTTGGTATAAATAAAATAAAATCATCTGTGGCTTTTATCTGTAGCTTTACTGAATTGATCATTTAAAAGATTTCTTGATTTTGTTGTTGTTGTTGTAAAAATAGGGCTATCTGTACATGACATACAAATTTTTGAAAAAATGTTTTCCCCATTTACAAATTGATTGTCCTGTTATCTTAGACTCCAATCTGAGTCATCTTGACTTCATTAAAGCACTCAGGGCATCTCCACTGCTCTGCTTTCATAATTAATCATTTCCTTTTTGGGTGATTTGTGGTGGGACCTCCGTTTGTCCAGACATCTAGTCTCCTCTTCTCAGCCTGTAGTTGTTAGTTTTATCCACTCCACTGTTCTTCACTGAAGTTTATTTTTGCCATTCAGTCATTCATTAGATGGTGACATGGGAGTGGGAAGGAATACAATTGGCTGACAGGAGTCCTGATTAAGAGAGAATATGGATCATTTTTAATCCTAGGGAGAAGAAAGAGAGAGCCCTAGAACACATAAGAAAAACTTCCCAAACATTAAAATGACCAGGAGGAGAGCTTTCCTATGTGACTGAAATGCTTTGATGACAGTGTTTCCTTCAGCCACTGATAAGCTAAACAGAGTAGACATAGACCCAGGTGGCTGATCTGACTTGGATGCAAAACATTCTATAGGTGTTTAAAAAATGATTTTATGACACAAAATTAAAAACACACAAAATTCAGAATAATATGGTGAAAATCAAGGAAAAGTAATGAAATGTACTGGTGACCCAACTTAAGGAACTGACACTCTCCAGGGATCTTTTAACATTTTTTTGTTATCTGCTAAATAGGACTTTCCTGCAACTTCCATTGTCCAAGCTTTAAAAGAGTCAGAGCCTCCCTCAGACAAGGGTAGGTGGGAGTGTTAAAGACCCCTACCCAAAATGCTCTTTTTAAATAAATTCCAGATTAAAATGAGGGAACGTACAGTTAGTTTACATGGTTTGTGTTTATAAGGTAAAGTCCAAGTTGCAGTTGAGCCCTTCTCTCAGGAAGTGTGCCATATACCTCTACGCTATACCTATTGGGTGGGAACGTACTGAACCCCCTCTCCCCTCCTTCCTTTCCTCTTCTTGAATTTAATTTTGTTTTTCTCTCTTGTGGGCCTGTAGTTTTTGATCTACTAATTTCAACATAGTACTGAGTACATGGGATGCTTGCTTCTCCATTCTTGAGAGTGAATTATTTGTTTGAGTGTTATACATATAAAGAAAAGCCTTCAAATCAAATGAATAGTTCAATGCCTTGTATAAACTAGAAATACCTCTGTAAATAATGCCCAGGTCAAAGAATGGCATGCAGATATTGCCAGTCATCCCAGAATCTCCCTGTGCTTCCTTTTAGTTACTAGCTACTCTGAGATGAATATTTACACAGACTCTGTAAGTAAATTACTTTTACCTGTTTTAGAACTTTATGTAAATAATTGAATTATACTGTATAGAATGCTACTTTCTCTCAACATTATGTTTGAGAGATTCATCTGTGTTATGTAGTGTAGTTTTAGATTATTCATCTTCATTGCATATAGTGTGCTGCTGTATGGACATACCACAATTTATTTCTACATTAATTTGGGGTTATTATAAACACTGCTACTATGACTATTTGTATATATGTTGGGTACATATCTAGGCATGGATCTACTGTGTTGTGGGTTCTATATATAGTCAGTTTAGATAAATATTGTAAAACATCTTTCTAACACAATTAGTTGTATTTACATTACCACCTGCAGTACTTAAGAGTTTCAGTTGTGCCTTTTTTTTTTTTTTTTACTTATTTATTCTTTCTTACATGAAAGAATGTTGTGCATGATGTATGATGCATTGCTTTTTTCATGTAGCAGTTTTTCTTTTTCTTTTTTAAAAATCAAATTAAATCATAGCTGTGTACATTAAAGCAATCATAGTGTACAATGTGCTGGTTTTATATACAATTTGAAATATTTTCATCAAACTGGTTAATGTAGCCTTTACAGCATTTTCTTAGTTATTGTGTTAAGATATTTATATTCTACATTTAGTAAATTTCTATGTACCCTTGTAAGATGCAGCATAGATGTGGTCCCACCAATTACCCCCCTCCACCCATCCTCTCCCCCTCCCCTTTCCCCATATTCTTGGGCTATAATTGGGCTTTCATATGAGAGCTATAAATTGGTTTCATAGTAGAGCTGAGTATATTGGATACATTTTCTTCCATTCTTGAGATACTTTGCTAAGAAGAATATGTTCCAGCTCTGTCCATGTAAACATGAAAGAGATAAAGTCTCCATCTTTCTTTAAGGCTGCATAATATTTCATGGTGTACATATTCCACAATTTATTAATCCATTCATGGGTCAATGGACACTTGGGCTTCTTTCTTGACTTAGCAATTATGAATTGGGCTGCAATAAACATTCTGGTGCAAATATCTTTGTTATAAAAATAACAAAGATTTTTGGTCTTCTGGATATATACCTAGTAGAGGAATTACAGTACCAAATGGCAGGTCTATTTTTAGATCCCTAAGTGATCTTCAAACTTCTTTCCAAAAGGAATGTATTAGTTTGCGTTCCCACCAGCAGTGCAGGGGTGTTCCCTTTTCTCCACATCCATGCCAACATCTATAGTTTTGGGATTTTGTGATGTGGGCTAATCTTACTAGAGTTAGATGATATCTAAAAGTGGTTTTGATAGGCATTTCTCTGATGATTAAGAATGATGAGCATTTTTTCATGTGTCTATAGGCCATGTGCCTGTCTTTTTCAGAGAAGTTTCTCTTCAAGTCCCTTGCCCACCCTGTGATGGGACCACTTGTTCTTTTTTTGCTAATACATTTGAGTTATCTGTGGATTCTGGTTATTAAACCTTTGTCAGAGACATAACCTGAAAATATATTCTCCCATTCTGAGGGCTGTCTTTTTGCTTTGCATACTGTGTTCTTGGCTGTGCAGAAACTTTTCAGTTTGATCAGATCCTGGTAATGTATTTTTTGGTGTTGCTTCAATTGCCCAGGGGAGTTCTCCTCATAAAATATTTTCCCAGGCCAAATTCTTCAAGTGTTTTCCCTGAACTTTCTTCTAGCATTTTTATAGTTTCATGTCTTAAGTTTAAATCTTTTATCCAGTGAGAATCTATCTTTGTTAGTGGTGAAAGGTGTGGGTCCAGTTTCAGTGTTCTACAGGTTGCCAGCCAGTTCACCCAGCACCATTTGTTGAATAAAGAATCTTTTCCCCACTGAATGTTTTTGATTGGCTTATTGAAGATCAAATGACAGTAAGTAGCTGAGTTCACCTCTTGGTTCTCTATTCTCTTCCATACATCTACTTCCCTGTTTTTAGTATTAACATGCATCAACAGCATGCTGTTGGCATTTCTGTAAACAAGTTAAGGGCAAGATTCTTGCCTAGATTAATGTTTGTATCGAGCACATTAAGCACTGTAAGAGATAGCATTCTAAAATGTGTGAAGGAAAATTATCAGAAAAAGAAGGAAGCCAAAAGGGAAGGTACCTGGTTTCAACTGTAGGGCCAACCTGCTCCACCAAGAGAAGCTCACTTTGTAAGAAACAACAGAAAGGAGACTTAGCTGCTGGAACCAGTACCAGTACCAAAAGAGCCAGTACCATGCTGTTTTGATCACTATCTATTTATAGTATAGTCTGAGGTCTGGTAGCGTGATTCCTCCTGATTTGCTTTTATATCTGAGTAATGTCTTGCTAATCGAGGTTTTTTTCTGATTCCATATAAAACAAAGTTTTATAAAGTTTATTTTTTTGAGATCTTTAAAGTGGTTGCATTAAAATTATATATTGCTTTGGGTAGTATGGACATTTTAACAATGTTGATTCTTCCCAGCCATGAGCATGGTATATTTTTCCATTTATTAACATCTTCAGCTATTTCTTTTCTCAGAGTTTCGTTGTTCTCTTTATAGAGATCTTTCATGTCCTTTGTTAGGAAAACTCCCAAATGTTTCATCTGCTTTGACAATACTGTAAAAGGAATAGAGTCCTTTATATTTTCAGCTTGACTATTGCTGGTATATATAAAAGCTACTGATTTGTATGTATTGATTTTGTATCCTAAGTCGCTGCTGTATTCCTTGATCACTTCTAAGACTTTTGTAGTTGAGTTCATTGGGTTTTCCAGGTATAAGATCATGTCATCCATGAGGACTGAAAGTTTGGTCTCCTCTCATCTCATTTAGATCACCTTCTCTTGCCGGATTGCAATGACTAAGACTTCCATTACTATGTTGAATAGTAGTGGAGACAATGGGTATGCTTGTCTAGTTCCAGATCTGAATGGAAATGTTTTCAATTTAATCCTGAGTTGTGCCTTTTGGCTGGAGATTTCATCTTCCAGTAATTCACCAAAATTACAGACACACAGAGAAAGATAAGAGGCACCCAATACATGATCTCTGGGTCTTTTAGAAAACATGGATTTGTTCCTTTGGCCACATATATGCAAATCTACAAGAAGGGTGATACTGTAGACATCAAGGGAATGGGTACTGTTCAAAAAGGCATGTCACACAGATGTTACCATGGTAAAAGTGGAAGAGTCTACACTGTCACCCAGCATGCTGTTGGCATTTCTGTAAACAAGTTAAGGGCAAGATTCTTGCCTAGATTAATGTTTGTATTGAGCACATTAAGCACTCTAAGAGATAATATTCTAAAATGTGTGAAGGAAAATGATCAGAAAAAGAAGGAAGCCAAAAGGGAAGGTACCTGGTTTCAACTGTAGTGCCAACCTGCTCCACCCAGAGAAGCTCACTTTGTAAGAAACAACAGAAAGGAGACTGAGCTGCTGGAACCCATTTCCCATGAATTCATGGTGTAATAGGCATAAGGCATTGTACACAGGAGAACCAAGAGAACCAGTAGAACAGGAGCATATGCTTCTGGTACCTATTCCCCGTGAATTCATGGCATAATAGGATAGCAAGCTTTGTCACATTCAGTGGAAAGGCCCCTCCCCTGAGCAGCTGGACCCTTTTCCCTATGAAATTAGGACATAATAGGTATTAAAAATAAAAGGCTGTATGAAAAAAAAAAAAAAAAAAGAGAGAGAGAGAGTTTGAGTTGTGCCTCATCCTCACCAGGGTTCGGTATTGTTAGTATTTTGAAGTCATTCTGATTGGTGAGTAGAAATATCACACTGTAATTTCCATCTGCATATCTCTGATGAGTGAGGTTGAATACCTTTCATGTATTCATATTCTCATTTGTAAAGTACCTCTTTGAATCTTTTGCCATTTTTGGGAGGTGGTGGTGGTTTGTATGTCTTCACCTGATTGAATTATAGAAGTTACACATTCTTTTTTCAAGACAGAGTGTCACTCTACCATCCTGGGTAGAGTGCTGTGGCATCACAGCTCACAGCAATATCAAACTTCTGGGCTCAAATGATCTCCATGCCTCAGCCTCCCAAGTAGATGGGACTACAGGTTCCCGCCACAACAGTCATCTAGTTTTTCTATTTTTAGTAGAGATGAGGTCTCACTCTTGCTCAGGTTGGTCTCAAACCTCTGACCTTTGGCAACCTACTCACCTGGGTCTCCCAGAGTAAAGGTATCCTCATAAGTATTTGTCTTTTGTCAGGTGTTTGTGTTACAAGTATCACCTTCCATTTAGTGACTTAGCATTTTACTTCCTTAATTGTGGGGTTTGTCTTTTTCATAAACAAAAGTTTCTTTTAAAATTTATGATACTTTTTGTATTCTATTTAAGAAATCTTTGTTTATTCCAAAATAATATTCCACATTTTCCTCTGAAATTTTTATTGTTTTTCACTTGACTCATTCATTTTTTCTATCTAAATATGCAATTATCTTATATACATTGCATTGCATGTGACTCTTGTCATTATTGTAGCCACACGTGTGGGGGTCTTTTTCTGGAATCCCTGTTTCTGTTCCATTAACCTACTCATACATGCTTATACCAATATTATGCTGTCACCATGACTTTATAGTGTGCCCTGACAGTGGCGGTTCTTCTGCCAGCTTTGCTATTCTTCTTCCAGACTGACTTGCTATTCCTGGTTCTTTGCATTTCACATTTTGGATCAACACGTCAATTTGTCAGTTTACACACACACAAACACACACGCACACACACACAGACAAACACATGGGCTTCTGCTAAAATTTTGGTTGAGGTTGTATTAGTATTTGGCACAATTGTGTCACGGTAAGTTAACTATACATAGCAGGTGAAAGAGTGCAAAGGAAAAGGCTTCAAAGGTAAGTGGGCACAACAGAGTATGTCAGATATTTTGAGCTTTGTTCCAAGAACAAAGAGAAGCCATTGCGGGAAGAGTTAATAGTTACTGATCACACTTACAGGGCCCTTGCCAGTGACAGACTCTGTAAGAGACAATTCTGCTTTGTGGAAGTCTCATGCACCCAGAGAGCACACAGGTCCAGATGTCCTTCCTCACAAAGTCCAACCTACCGCTGCACTTTCCTCTTCACTATCTATGGTGACATAGATGTAACCTCTAAAGGTTATCAAGTACATCTCAAAGAAGTAGCTTCTTGTTTACTCACAGCCTCATATCCATTGTTTCTAAATTAAGTGGCACAAATAAGCCATTGCCAGTTTAATTGCATCTTCTGCATGTGACAAGAATGCCACCTTTACTGTCTGGAGAGCAGAAGGCATCTCCTTGGGGAAACTGGAGTTTAATATCTATATGATATTGCTACAGTCTCTTGGCAGACAGGAAGAACCACAGCTTTGGGACAGCTGTTGTTTTAGGTAGTCTCAGGGTGAAAGGAGGGAGGGAGAAAGAATGCTGCACCCTAAATCTGAGGCCCTTCACCACTACCAGCCATGCTCAGTGCTCCTATGGCCCTAACAGGTCATCTATTCAGGAGACCCTCCCCTTGTTAAGGATTTTTACACTGTTTGTGTGTGTCTGTACATATGTGCACATATGCATATGTGTAATATTATGTACAATTTTGGAAATGTAGAGAATTATACATGATTATCCACCCAGAGAGCCATTCCCTCTGTAATCAATGAGGGCATCACTCCCAATACCAATCTGTACTTTTGTAAATGCAACCTGCTTCCATGATGGGTTCTTTTATCCACAGTAAAAGAGTATTCTTTGACCTCAGAAGAACCTAACACAAGTTACTCCCCAATCATTCTCCCTTCTATCTCAATTAGACTTACAAAGCAGAAAGAAATTATTATGGTCATGAATCTCTATTGAAAACTAAATCTACATTTGGAAAGGCAAGACAAAAGTGTGCAAATGTCCCCTCAAAACCTCTTCTTTCATTACACAGTCTGCTTAAAGATCTGTGGATAGCTGAGCTCGTGCCACGTGAGCAGAGGGAGTTTCTAGGAATTTTATGCATCCAATTATTGGTACAGGGTTAGGTTCTTTATGGTCAAGCCTGCGCTAACATGGTGGGGTCTGCTGTTGAATCCAGGTTTCCATTCTTTGCCCTCTTCCTTAAAACCGATTGCTCATAGGGTCCTTAGTGTATTTTTGTACC
Source organism: Loris lydekkerianus (assembly GCA_963574355.1). Lineage (NCBI taxonomy): Eukaryota > Metazoa > Chordata > Mammalia > Primates > Lorisidae > Loris > Loris lydekkerianus. Next base: position 10,137 of record CAUYPK010122321.1, read on the forward strand.
AAAACGCCTTAGTTTATGCCATTTCCATTTATTGTAGAAGTTTTTAACAGAGTTGAAACTCAAAAGGAGAGAGTCTGGAGTCTTATTTATCCCCAATGGAGCATAATTTATTTTCTAAGTGAAATTTCTAAACTTTTCCTAGTGCCAGGACATTGGGAGGAGAAAACTTCACTAGATCATAGAAGGTTTTTTCTTCAAAACAAGGGTTACCACTTATGGAGCATTTTCATTTCTTCAAAAATCAAAGGAATAGTGTGCTCCCCCACAAAGATCTACTCTGAGGGACCTGATGGCTCATATAGACGCACCTGTCTAGAAGTTTCTCTAGATTGGATTAAAATTATCTCACTCCACATGCTGCAATATGTAAAGCATTTGGCAAAATGCCTTCTTTAGCATTCAAAAAATAACAGTGATTATTAGTCTGTTATTAGTTTTAGGTCTTATATTTTTCCCACATTGAAAATATTTCATAGGACAAAACAGAAACATGAAAATAGAGGAATTAAAAGTTCATCAATGGACATTCTGCAAATACTCAGTTTCTTAACTGTTGCTTTTTTAAAAATTGGGGTATCATTAAATGCTGGTGATGACTTTTTTTTTATTGTTGGGGATTCGTAGAGGGTACAATGAGCCAGGCTATATTGCTTGCGTTGGCTGGGTGAAGTACCTCTATTAACAGTGTCCCACTCCCAAGAGGTGTGTCACACACTGTGGCCCCACACCGCTCTCCCTCCTTCCCTCTTTTTTCTCTCCCCTTCCCCACACCATGTACTAGCATCAATTGTCCTCATATCAGGATTGAGTACATTGGATTCCTTCTTCTCTATTCTTGTGATGCTTTACTGAGAAGAAGGTATTTCAGCTCCATTCAATTAATACAAAAGATGTGAAGTTACCATCCTTTTTAGTGGCTCTATAGTATTCCCTGGTATACATATACCACAACTTGTTGATCCATTCCTGGATTAGTGGGCTTTTAGGTTGTTTCCACATTTTGGCAATTGTAAATTGAGCTATGATAAACAGTCCAGTGCAAATGTCCTTATAGTAAAATTATTTTTTTTTTCTTCTGGGTAGATGCCCAGTAATAGGATTGCAGGATCAAATGGGAGATCTAGCTTGAGTTCTTTGAGGATTCTCCATATTTCCTTCTAAAAGAGTCATATTAGTATGCAGTATAAAAGTGTTCCCTTCTCTTCACAACCATGCCAGATTCTGCAGCTTTGAGTCTTTGTGATGTGGGCCATTCTCACTTAGGTGATATATCAGGGTGGTTTTGATTTGCATTTCTCTAATAATTAGGGATGATGAGCATTTTTCATATACTTGTTAGCTATTTCTGTCTTTAGAAAAGTTTCTATTCATAGCAATCGATATAGGGGATTGCTGGCTTTTCCCCCCATTCCTTGATTTGAGTTCTTTGTAGATTCTAGTTATCAAGCTTTAGTCTGACAAATAATATGCAAATATATTTTCTCATTCTGATGATTGTTCCATTTGCTTTGGTTGTTGTCTCCTTAGCTGTACAGAAGCTTTTCAGTTTAGTTAAGTCCCATTTGTTTATTTGTGTTGTTATTGCAATTGCCATAGAAGTCTTCTTCCTAAAAGCTTTCCGTAGGCTGATATCTTCAAATGTCTTTCCCACATTTTCTTTAAGGATTTTTATTGATTCATGCCTTATTCCATCTTGAATCAATTTTAGTGAGTGGGAGAGAGGCAGGTCCAGTGTCAGTCATTTACACATAGTTATCCAGTTCTCCCAATACCATTTATTGAATAGGGATTCTTTTCCTCAGTGAATGTTATTTTTGGTTTATCAAAGACAAGATGGCTGTAAGATTTTAGTTTCATCTCATGGTGTTCTATTTGATTCCAGATGTCTATGACTCTATTTTAATGCCAGTACCATGCTGTTTTGACCACTACAGCATAGTGGTCTGAAGTCTGGTAGGGTGATACCCCTGGCTTTGTTTTTATTATTAAGAATTGCCTTAGCTATATGGAGTTTCTTCTGGTTGCATACAAAATGAAGAATTATTTTTTCCAAGTCTTGGAAGTATGATGATGGTGTCTTAATGGGGATTGCATTGAATCTGTAGATAGTATAGTATAGACATTTACACAATGTTGATTCTTCCCAGCCATGAGCATGGTATGTTCTTCCATTTGCTTTCACTATTTCTTTTCTTAGAGTTTCATAATTTTCTTTGCAGAGGTCCTTCACCTCTTTTGTTATGTATATTACTAGGTATTTCATTTTTGTCGAAGCTACTGTGAAAGGGATTGTGTCCTTGATTAGCTTATCATCAGGGCTGTTATTGGCATATACAAAGGCTACTGATTTGTGGACATTGATTTTATATACTAAGACATTGCTGTATTTTTCAATTAAGTCCAAGAGTCTTGTGGTTGAGTCTTTGGGTTTCTCTAAGCACAAGATCATATTGTCATAAAAGAGGGAGAGTTTCACTTCCTCTGCCCCCATTTGGATGCCATTTATTACCTTCTCTTGCCTAATTGTATTGGCTAGAACTTCCAGCACTATGTTGAATAGTAGTGGTGATAGAGGACAACCTGTCTGGATCCAGTTCTGAGTAGAAAAGCTTTCACTTTGACTCAATTCAGTATAATATTAGCTGTGAGTTTGTCATAAATGACTTTGATCAGTTAAAGAAATGTGCCACATATGCCTATATCTTCAGAGTTCTAATTAGAAAAGGATGTTGAATTTTATTGAATGTATTTTCTGCATCTATTGAGAGGAGCATATGGTCTTTGTTTTGGCTTCTGCTGATATGCTGAATTACATTTATGAACTTGCATATGTTAAACCAGCCTTGCATTCCTGGGATTAAACCTACTTGCTCATGATATATAACTTTTTTAATGTTAAGCTGTAGTCTATTGGCTAGAATTTTATTAAGAATTTTTGCATCTATATTCATTAGTGAAATTGGTGTATAGTTCTCCTCTTTAGTTGGATCTTTTCCAGATTTTGATATCAGGATGATGTTTGCTTCATAGAAAGTGTTGGGGAAGATCCCTTCTTCTCAAGTTTTTGAAATAATTTCTGTAGCTGGGTATAAACTCTTCTTTGAAGGTTTGATAGAATTCTGGTGTGAAGTCATCTGGACCAGAACATTTTTTTTGTTGTTGTTGGAAGCTTTTTTATTGTTTCTTTAATCTCAGTGCTTGAAATAGGTCTCTTCATGAGATTTATTTCTTCCTGGCTAAGTCTAGGGAGAGGATGGGATTCCAGATATTGATCCATTTCCTTCACATTGTGAAATTTCTGGGCACAGAGTTTCTTGTAGTATTCAGAGATAGTCTCTTCTATCTCTGTGGCATCTGTTGTTATTTCCCCTTTATCATTTCTGATTGAGGTTACTAGAGATTTTTCTTTCTATTTCTAGTTAGTCTGGCGAAAGGTTTATTTATTTTATTTACTTTTTCAAAAAACCAACTTCTTGTTTTATTAATTTTCTGAATGATTTTTTTTAATTTCAATGTTATTAATCTCTGATTTAATTTTGGATATTTCTTTTCTTCTACTGGGTTTAGGGTTAGATTGTTCTTCTTTTTTCAATTCTATAAGATGGTTTGTGAGTGTGCTGATAAGCTCACTTTCTGTTTTTTGAAGGTAGGCATCTAGTGCAATAAATTTTCTTCTCAGGGCTGCTTTTGCTGTATCCCAGAGGTTTTGGTAACTTGTGTCTTCATTGTTGTTGTTTGAGGAAGTTAAAAAAATTCCTCCTTTATCTCTTCCTGAACTCAACTATCATTCAGCATAAAGTTGATTAGTTTCCAAGACTTTGTGTGGGGATGAACATTTTTGTTGGTGCTGAGCTTCACCTTTGTAGCCTGTGGTCTGAGACAGATGTGGTACAATTTCTATTCCTGTAATTTTGCTGAGGTTTGATTTATATCCTAGGACAGGATCTATTTTGGAGTATGTGCCATGAGATTATTTTGATCCAATGCTCCTTATTCTTCAAGATCTATCTCTTCATCTTCTTGTGATGTAGAACCTTCTCTTCTCACTCTACTGATGACATATCCTCACATGTTTCTGAGGTTCTTCTGTGCTATTACACAGGGTTATGGCTCCTTCATTCTCACTGATGTGCAGCTTTCCAGTGTGCACTTTTCAGTCGCTTCCAGTATGGCCAAATGACTCATTGAAACCTTAGGCCAGAGGCACAATAACTTAAAAAGCAAGAGGAAGTGAATTAAAAATTAGGGCAATGAAACAGATAAAAGAAAACACTCATGATGAAGAATCAGCAGAAAAATCTTGGCAACATGAAAAAAACAGTCCAGAGAACCCCCCACCAAGGGACCGTGAGGTAGCCACTGCAGTGGATTCCACCTATAATAAATGTTAGAAATGACAGAGGGGAATATAAAATACAGATGATGAAAACAATGAATGAAATTGCTGAGAAAATGAAAAATAACCAAAAGGGAACCCCAAAACAGAATCAAATAGATGAATGATATAAAAAATACAGAAAGGATATGTCAGAGCTGAAGGAATTGAAGCAGTTAATTAGGGAACTTAAAGATGCAATAGAAAGTATCTACAACAGATTAGACCATGCAGAAGAAAGAATCTCAGAAGTAGAGGACAAAGCAGTTGAGATAACTCAGATAATTAAAGATGCAGAAAAAAAGAGAAAGAAAGCAGAATGTTCACTAACAGAATTATGGAACTTTATGAAGCATTCAAATATATGAATTATAGGTATGCCATAAGGGGAAGAAGAATGCCCCAGAGGAATGGAAGCTATACTAGAGAATATTATAAATGAAAATTTCCCAAATATCACCAAAGATTCTGACATTAGTTTCAGAGGGTTATTGGTCCCCAGGTCTCCAAGACACATTGTGAGAACGTGTAACTCCAGAAAATGAAAGATTCTGCAAGCTGCCAGGAGTAAGCACCAATTGACCTAAATTCCATCAGGGTGACTGTAGACTTCTCTAATGAAACCTTTTAAGCCAGAAGACAATGGTCATCTACCTTTAATCTACTTAACTAAAACAATTTCCAGCCCAGAATTCTATATCCTGCTAAGCTAAGCTTTAAAATTGATGTAGAAATCAAATTTTTTACTGATATGCAAACATTAAGGAAATTTGCTACAACAAGACCAGTTCTACAGGAAATGCTTCAACCTATTTTGCACACTGACCATCACAATGGACCACCAGTAAAGTAAGCACCCAGAAATTAAAGGATAGAACCTATCTTCCACAATGATGCAAAAGATAAAACTAAGCAATTTACTTTCACAAAATAAGATGAATAGAATGCTACCACACTTATCAATTATCTCAATAAATGTTAATGGCTTGAATACCCCACTGAAGAGGCATAGACTGGATGATTGAATTTAAAAATCACAAGCAAGATATCTGCTGTCTGCAGGAAACACACCTACCCTCAAAAACAAATTACAACTCAGAGTTAAGGATTGAAGGACAATTTTTCAGACAAATGGAATTCAGAAGAAAAGAGGGGTTGCAATCTTTTTTTTTTTTTTTTGCATTGAATCTGCTGGATTTTAATAGCTCCAAGTAAGTCTTTTCTTTAGGATGGAACAGGGCCCTGCCAACAGATACTCAGCAACAGGGCAAGTAACACATTTCCTATATGGTGTGACCTGTCTACTTCTTAGGTGATTTATAATAATTTTTAGGTTAAAAGACTGGTATTAGAATGAAACATAACTTAAAAAGACAGAGCTTGTCTCTGGGGCCTTCTGCTCTGATCCTTCCTTCATAGCCATTGCCCCTCCTTGTCCTCCTTGTCCTCACCCAGACTCTCCCCTTCATCATCTGACTTGCCATTGTCAGACTCCTCGTCCTCCTCTCAAGCCAGGAGCTTCTTAAAAACCTCAAATTCATCAACAGAAGAATGGGCAGTTCTGGCCAAAAACTCAGCCTCTGAAACTCTGAGGATGTCCTTCAGTAATGGGTTGGAGATCTGCATCTGCCCCTTCTTATCAGGGCTTTGGTACCATTCCAGGTGCTCCAAGTCTCGGCTTAATCTTGGTTATTGAGTACTGCAAGAACTAACTCCTTTCTATATCCAGATGCTTAACTCCCATCCTGAAGTATGCATACTGGAATTTGTATTCCAATTCACAGGGGCATCTGTGCAAAGTGTCAGTTACTTGCTGAGCTGTGAAAAGGCACTTCTCCTTGAGGACCTGGACAATGTCATTAATGTCCCACTGATGAATAGTGAAAATTTCAGGGTAACTGTGAAGCACACCCTTTAATTTCTCTTCTCCAAGTCCAAGCTTTTGCAGGTATATGGAGTGCTTCTTCACACTCATTAATGACAGTTTCAATAATTGGGGACTTTTCTTCAAGGCCACATACACAATCTCTAGATTCAGACCCCAAAGTATAAACTCTGAAATGATATCCAGCAAGTGTTGAGGGTTAGCACCAGGTTGTACATTGAGCAATTCATTAATATAGGCATCACTGAAACCCATGCCCAGGTGGGAACTGGTAACCTTCTCTACCTCCAAGGAACTTCCATCCACAGAAGTCCTCTGTTTCTCAAAGAGGCAGTTTGGAACAAGGTTCATCCTGCATGCTGGTTCCTTCACATACTTAATGGGTCCCACACAGGGTAACTCCTGAAGATCCCCTCTGCTAGAGGCTGTAGTCAGTTTACGCCACAAAGTAGCAGCCATCTTTCTCCCTTCTCCAAGTTAGGGGAACCAGGTGGTGCCAGTCAAGGACCTGATGGAAGAATGTAGCCATCATGCTGAGGAGACCACCGCAGTTCTGGTACCGAACAGGCACCCTCCCAGATGTGCCACTCCTGGTCCCTGTTCCCTCACCACCTCCCTCCCCCATACCAAGTGGCTGCATAGGCTGTACATTCTGTTGCAGACTCCTTGGGTTGGTGCCCTGCTGGGAGGCCCATGCACAGCCTCTGCTTTGTAGCAGCTGTGCCATCTGCCCCAGGAGTAGCCCAGTTCCATACTCTTGCTCAGGATGAATTTAAAATTCCTCTTGACAGGCAGAATGCAACTGTAACCTTGGTTCCAAGCAGCCATTTCCTGTTGTGCAGGTCATTCTATGGACAATGAGATGCCTTTCCCTAAAGGGGTCCAGCTCTGGAGAGAGACACTTATTCTGCAGGGATGCTGTCTGCTCGCATGCTTGGCTTCGCTGTTTTTAAAGGACATGACCCAAGTAATCAAATACAGAAGCTGTGGCACATTTCTTTGTCAGCAAAAGCCCGCCCCTCTGGAGGTCTCCTTTCCTCATTGGACTAAATATAGTGAAGTGTCTGTGTTCACCCTTCAGTTTCACTTCTCAGCCTGCTTGGGTCCAGAGCTGGGTGAGGGGTTGCAATCTTATTTTCAGATACAAGTGGATTTAAAACAACTAAAGTCAAAAAAGACAAATGTGGACACTTCCTATTGGTCAAGGGAAAAATATAACAAGAAGACATTTCAATTCTAAATATTTATGCACCCAACTTTAATGCTCCCAGGTTCTTGAAACAGACATTTGAAGAGCAATATGATATCCTATAACACCATTATCACAGGGGAATTTAACACTCCTCTTACAGAGCTGGAAAGATCCTCTAAACAGAAATTAAACAAAGATATAAGGGACTTAAATGAGACCCTATAACAACTGTGCTTGATAGATGTGTATAGAACACTCTATCCCAAAGATAAAGAATATACATTCTTTCATCGCCCCATGGAACATTCTCCAAAATTGATCATCCTAGGACACACACACAAAAAAAAAAACTCAACAGAATCAAAAGAATGAAATGCTATCCTGTATCTTCTCAGACTACAAGCCACTAAAGGTGGAACTCTAACAAAAACGTTCAACCCAACACAAAGGCATGGAAATTAGACAACCTTATGCTGAATGACAGTTGGGTTCAGGAAGAAATAAAAGAGGAAATCATTAACTTCCTGGAGGATAACAACAATAAAGATACAAGCTACCAAAACCTGTGGGATACAGCAAAAGTAGTCCTGAGAGGAAATTTATTGCTTTAGATACCTATATCTGAAAAACAGAAAGGGAGTGCAACAACAAACTCACAAGCCATATTATGGAATTGGAAAAAGATGAATGATCTAAGCCTAAACCCAGCAGAAGAAAAGAAATATCCAAAATTGAATCAGAGATTAATGCAATTGAAAACAAAAGAATCATTTGGAAAACTAATGAAACAAAAGTTGGTTTTTTGAAAAAGTAAATAAAATAGATAAACCTTTTGCCAGACTAAGTAGAAATAAAAAAGTAAAATCTCTAGGAAACTCAATCAGAAATGATAAAGGGGAAATAACAACTGATGCCACAGTGATAGGAGATTATCTCTGAATACTACCAGAAACTCTATGCCTAGAAATTTGACAATGTGTAGGAAATGGATCAATATCTGGAATCACACCTTCTCCCTAGACTTAGCCAGGAAGAAATAGAGCTCCTGAACAGACCAATTTCAAGCTGTGAGATGAAAGAAACAATAAAACATCTTCCAACGAAAAAAATGTCCTGGTCCAGATGGATTCACACCAAAATTCTATGAAAGCTTCAAAGACGAGCTTATATCTATACTGCAGAAATTATTCCAAAAAATTGAGGAGGAAGGAATCTTCTCCAACACTTCCTATGAAGCAGACATCACCCTGATACCAAAACGAGGAAAAGATACAACTGAAAAGAAGAATTTCAGACCAATTTCACTAATGAATATAGATACAAAAGTTCTCAACAAAATCCTAGCCAATAGATTACAATTTATCATCAAAAACATCATACATCATGATCAAGTAGGTTTCATCCCAGGGATGTAAGGCTGGTTTAACATACAAAAGTCCATAAATGTTATTCACCATATCATCAGAAGCAAAAACAAAGACAATAGATGAAGAAAAAGCATTCGGAAAAATCCCGCATCTTTTTCTAATTAGAACACTGACGAGTACAGGCATAGGTGGCACATTTCTTAAACTGATTGAAGCTACCTATGACAAACCCACAGTTAATATTTTACTGAATGGAGTAAAACTGAAAGCTTTTCTACTCAGAACTGGATCCAGACAAGGTTGTCCTCTATCACCACTACTATTCAACATAGTACTGGAAGTTATAGCCAATACAATTAGGCAAGACAAGGAAATAAAGGGTATCCAAATGGGAGCAGAGAAGGTCAAACTTTCCCTCTTTGCTGACAATATGACCTTATACTTAGAGAAACCCAAAGACCCAACTACAAGACCCCTGGAAGTCATCAAAAAATACAGTAATGTCTCAGGATATAAAATCAATGTCCACAATTAGTAGCCTTTGTATATGTCAATAACAGCTAAGATGAGAGGCTAATCAAGGACACAACTCCCTTCACCATAGCTTCAAAGAAAATGAAATACCTAGGAATATACATAATAAAAGAGGTGAAGGACCTCTGTAAAGAAAATAATGAAACCCTAAGAAAGAAAATATCAGAAGATACTAACAAATGAAAGACTATACCATGCTCATGGCTGGGAAGAATCAACATTATTAAAATGTCTATACTTACCAAAGCAATCTACCGATTCAATGCCATTCCTATTAAAATATCAACATCATATTTTCAAGACTTGGAAAAAATAATGCTTCATTTTGTATGAAACCAGAAAAAAACCCCATATAGCTAAGGCAGTTCTTGGTAATAAAAACAAAGCTGGGGGCATCAGTCTACCAGACTTTAGGCTGTACTACAATGCCATAGTGGTCAAAACAGCATGGTACTGGCACAAAAATAGAGACATAGACACTTGGAATTGAATAAAAAACCAGGAAATGAAACTACCTCCTTATAGCCAGGTAATCTTTGATAAACCAAACAAGACCATACTCAATAAATGCTGCTTGGAGAAAGACTCCCTATTCAGTAAATAGTGCTGTGAGAACTGGATATCCACATGTAGAAGACTGAAACTGGACCTGTACCTTTCCCCATTCACAAAAATTGATTCAAGATGGAAAAAAGACCTAAATTTAAGGCATGAAATAATAAAAATTCTCAAAGAAAGCATAGGAAAAACACCGTAAGATACTGGTCTGGGGAAAGACTTTATGAAGAAAATTGCCATGGAAATCACAATAACAGCAAAAATAAAAAAATGGGACTTAATTAAACTGAAAACCTTCTGTACAGCTAAGGAGACAACAACCAATGCAAATAGACAATCACCATAATGGGAAAACATATTTGCATATTATTTGTTGGACAAAAGCTTGATAACTAGAATCTACAGAGAACTCAAATGAAGCAATCAAAAAAAAAAAAAAAAAAAAAAAAGCAAGCAATCCCCTATATCAATGGGAAAGTGAGATGAATAGAAGGTTCTCTAAAGAAGACAGACAAATAGCTACCAAGCAAATGAAAAAATGCTTATCATCCCTAATTATTAGAGAAATGCAAATCAAAACCACCCTGAGATATCATCTAATCCCCAAAATAATGGCCCACATCACAAAATCTCAAAACTGCAGATGCTTGTGTGGATGTGGAGAGAAAGATACACTTTTACACTGTTGGTGGCACTGCAAACTAATACAACCTTTTTGGAAGGAAATATGGAGAACCCTCAAAGAACTAAAGCTAGACCTCCCATTAGATCCTGTAATCACATTACTGGACATCTACCCAGAAGGAAAAAATTTATTTTATGACAAGGACACTTTCACTAGACTATCATAGCTCAATTTACAATTGCCAAAATGTGGAAACAGCCTAAACGCCCACTGACCTGGGAATGGTTTAACAAGCTGTGGTATATGTATACAATGGAATAGTATTCAGCCATTAAAAAAGATGGAGACTTTACATCTTTTGTATTAACCTGGATGGAAATGGAACACCTTCTTAGTAAAGAATCACAAGAATAGAGAAGCATGAATTCTATGTACTCAATTTATCTTATTTTATTTTTGAGACAGAGCCTCAAGCTGTCACCCTGGGTAGAGTGCCATGGCATCACAGCTCACAGCAACCCCCAACTCCTGGGCTTAAGCGATTCTCTTGCCTCAGCCTCCCAAGTAGCTGGGACTACTGGAGCCCACCACAATGCCTGACTATTTTGGGGTTGTATTTGTCACTGTTGTTTGGCAGGCCTGGGCTGGATTCCAACCCACCAGCTCTAGTGCGTGTGGCTGTTGCCTTAGCCACTTGACCTACAGGTGCCAAGCCTATGTATTGAATTTTGATATGAGGACAATTAATGACCTGGTACATGGTGAGGTTGGGGGAAGGGCGGAGCAGAGAGAGAGAGGAGGCATGGGGGTGGGGAAAGGGAGAGCAAAGAGTAAGAACGAGGGAGGGGGTGAGAGAAGGAAGAGCAGAGAGAGGAATGGGGGAGCGGTGGGTGTCTCTGTGTGTGACACACCTTTGGGGGGCAAGACACAAGTATAAGAGGGACTTTACCTAACAAAGGCAATCAGTGTACTCTGGTTTCTTGTACCCACAACGAATCCCCAACAATAAAAAAAAAAAAAAGAAGGAAGAGAATTAAAAAAAAAAGAGTATATTCTTTTGCTTTGGGATGGTGTGTTCTGTGTATGTCTATTAATTCTATTTGTTCTAGGGTCACGTTTAAGTCCTTGGCATCCTTGTTTAGTTTCTGTTTAGAGGATGTGTCCAGTTCTGTCAGAGGGGTATTGAAGTCACCAAAAACTAAGGTGTTGTGGGATATCATATTGATAACACCTCTCAAGGTCTTTTCCATAAATCTGGGAACATTTAAGTTAGGTGCATAAATGTTTAAAATTTAGATGTCTTCTTGTATTGTTCCTTTGACCAGTATGTAGTGTCCATATTTGTCTTTCCTAACTAAAATTGCTTTGAATCTGCTTGTGTCTGAGAAAAAGATGGCAATCCCTCCTTTCTTCTAATTTCCATTTGCTTGAAACACTGTTTTCCATACCTTCACCATGTGTCTTGATACTTCAGAGATAGGTGTGTCCCCTGGAGACAGCATATGGATGGCTCATTTTTTTTATCCAATCAGTCAGCTTGTGCCTCTTCAGTGTGGAATTCAATCCATTGACATTTACTGAGAGTGTCAATAAGTGTGGTGAAATTCTATTCATCTTAATATAAGTTAGTTTTTTGTGTAGTTTCATCCTTTGTGCCATTGTGGAAGCTAAGCTCTGTCCTTGGCTTCCATATGTTTACTTTGGTGGTAGTCCATTGTGGTGTTCAGTATAGAGAATAGCTCTAAGTATTTTCTGCAGGCTGATCTTGTGGCAAATTTCCTCTGCGAACAATTTGATTTCTCCATTTTGAAGCTAAGTTTAGAAGATACAGGATTCTGGGCTGAAAATTATTTTGTTTAAGGATGTGGAAAGTGGATGTCCATGCTCTTCTGGCTTGTAAAGTTTCAGTTGAGAAATCTGCTGTTATTCTAATGGTTCTGCATTTGTAGTTCAATTAGCACTTACTCCTGGCTGCTTGCAGTATTTTCTCCTTCATCTTGACTTTAGACAGGTTCATTACAATGTGTCTTGGAGAGGCTCTGTTAGAGTTGAGATGACCCAGGGTCTGATATTCATCTGAAAGGAGTGTGTCAGGATCTTTAGCAATACTTGGGAAGTTTTCATTTATGTTAGTCTCCAGTAGGGCTTCCATACCTTTGGGACAATTTTCTTCCCCTTCAGGGATTTCTATTATCCATGTTTGAATGCTTCATGGAGTCTCAGTTCTGTAAACATCTGCTCTGCTTTCTCTCTCTTCCGACTCTGTAACTACCTTTGTTAACTCAAAGACTTTTTCCTCTAACTCTGATGTTCTTTTTTTCCATGGTCTGTCTAGTTTTGATACTTTCTACTGCTTCTTTACATTCTCTAATTGTCTCCTTCATTTCTTTAAGCTCATCTGTATCTTTTCAATATTCTACATATCTCTCATCTGACTTTTGGTTATGTCTTTCTATTTTCTCATCCATCCCCTTTATTGTTTTAATGATCTATATTTCAAATTCCCTTTCTGTCAGATCCATTAATTCTTTATAGGAGGAGTCCTCTGTGAAAGCTGTCTCCTAGTCTTTTGGATGAGTTCCTCTATTTTGGTTTTTTATGGTGCTTGAATTTTTCTGTTGGTTCCTCCTCATGCGTGCTTTCTTCTTGCTCACCTCTTTGTGCATCATTTTCTTTTGCTTCAAATTACTTTGTCTCTGAGTTTATGTGATAAAGACACCTCTTGTTGGGAGGCCAAAATAGAGAGAAAGGTAATGATCAGGGAGTGATAAACAGGGGGGAAAGAAAGAATGAATAAAAAAGAATGAAAGAATAAAATAATGGAAAAAGAAGAAAAGGGAAGGAGAAATGACAGAAGGGGGAAAAAAAACTTGGAGAATAGGAAAGAAGGAGGTCAAGAAGAGAGGCTGAGAGTGACAGAAGAAATGGTATTGATCAGGACAGAGTTGAGGCCATGCTTGTAACTCAAGGGTTTTGAGGGTCTGGACTGGAAGGTTTCCTCGAAATCAAGTGGTCCTTACCAGCCTGAGCAGAGCCAGACTCTTCCTCTGCCTAGGAAGGGAAGGAAAAGAGCAAAACCAAAAACACTAAAGAAAAATTAAGTAAGAATGAAAACTAAATAGAAAAATTCTGCAGTGTGATTTTGCCAATACTATCTTCCTAGAGCCAAAAGTTGAAAGGTCTCTTAGCCCCCTTGAGCCTGATCACTGCTGTGCCCCCCTAGCTCTCAGCACAAATAAATAAATAAATAATATTAAGATAAGGATAGATAAAGGAAATTAAAAATACCATTGTATCTGATAGAGGAGTGAGAGGGAAATGGAGTACAGAAAGAAAAGGAGAAAGACAAGAAAAAGGGAGGGGATATCATAGCTGTTGCAGAGCCAATTAATGTGGAAAGGTAGAAGAAAACTCTGTCCAAATGAGGCTAAAATACTGTAACCAAATAGTACTGGTGCCCTTGCTCTTTATGAAAGTAAAAATAGATGTTAAGGAAAGAACCAACTATGCAAATAAGCAAGAAATAAAATATATCAATACAAAATATCAACTAGCTCTAAATAACCAAAAGTAAGCAACCTCAGTAACAAATAACTGAAAGAAAAAAAAATACTAACAAGATGAAAAAAGAAAAAAATTAACAAAATAAAAAACTAAATATATATATATGCACATATATATATTTGGGGAATCCGACATTTAGTAGGAATATATTTGTGTTGCAATATATTGCCAGTACATCAAGCAAGGCTGTAGTTTTAGGATTGAACAACACAGCTGATAATCTCTCTGTAAAACCCAGCCAGGGACCAGATCCCCAAATTAATTGTCCACAGTGATCGCCTGATTATTTCCTCAACATTCAGGTTCCCCCTGGTTGGGAACTCAGATCTCTCCTGAATCCTTCAGAGACAGGTTTCACCCTACACCCCATCAACAGTTCTCATCCGGTGCTGGAGTCCCTGAGCCTGTCCCAACTAGTGGACTAGAGGACTGATCCTAGCAGGTGGAACTATTAGGTCATTTCAAAAGTTTTGTCCATTTTTATGAGTCTACTTTAAACTGTAATATCTCAGTGAATATTATTCAATTTAATCGAAATAAGCGCCATTTGAATCAGTGCACTTTTGCCAACGTAACACAAGTCAATTAATTCTGTCAGCATAAAAATTGGGTGTTCGGGATTCGATGAAGTCAACGAAGGCCATTTTTGCTAGGTCCTGATTGGCAAAGGTTCTACCAGTGAGAAAGTTATTGAAGTGCTTGAAAAGATGGTAGTCGGTTGGCGAGAGTTCTGGGGAGTATGGTGGGTGGGGCAGAACTTCCACGCTCAATTCCTTTAATTTTTGGACGGTGATTTGTGAGACCTGCGGCTGGGCGTTTTCGTGGAGCAGGATTGAACCTCTTCTGTTGACCAGTGCTGGGTGCTCCTGACGCAATTTTCAGTACATTTAACCGATTTCCTCACAATAGGACTCTGCTGTGATGGTTTGGCCTGGTTGCAGAAAATTATAGTGAATCACACCAGCCGCTGACCACCATACGGTAACCATGATCTTTTTTTGGTGGGGTTTTGCCTTTGGGAAGTGCCTGGGTGGCTCATTGGTGTCCAACCACTGCCCTGAATGTTTCCTGTTGTCATAGAGAATCCACTCTTCATCACACATGATGATCTGATCCAAAAAAGGATCGTTTTGGTTGTGCAAAAGCAATGAAGAATAAACCTCGAAATGTGACAATTTCTGCCAAACATTTAAATCATGGGGCACCCACTTTTCGAGCTTTTTGACCTTTCCAATACATTTTAAACCATTAAAAACCACATGGGAGCTGACACCCAGTTCTTCCACCATCCCATGCACCATTTGTGATGGGTCAGTCTCCACCAGGGTCCTCAAATCCTTGTCCTGGATTACTCTAGATCGACCACTTCAGGGCTCATCTTCGAGGCTAAAATTTCCGGAATGAAATTTCGCAAACCAATGTCGAACACTGGTTCATTAACACTATGACTGGTAATGAACGCATTAACACTGCGTTCATTAACACGATGACTGGTAACACTATGACCAACTGCCTGGTTAATTTTTCGGGCTGTTTTGGCAGCGCTTTGGTTCAATTTGAATTCGTAGAGAAAAATTGGCCGAAAATCGCTTAATGACATCATATAGTAATAGGCTGAAAAGAATAAAGAAAATTAAAAGTAGAAAAAAATGAACAGCATCAATGTATAGAGTACAAAATTCTCCATCGATCAGTACATACCATGACACAGTAGAATAAATATTTATTGAGATATGGAGCTACAAAAACACATGACATTAAAACGGACAAAACTTTTGAAACAACCTAATAAAATGGCTGTGTTCCTATAGGGGGAGGCTTCGCGACCGACTCAATACCTTCCATAATGGCCAACCTGGACCTTCCCAGATCGGTGGTCTCTACTGCTGCCAAACCGGTGGCAAATCTGCTCCAGCCAGCCCTCAAATCTGACTAGTATATACTGTTCTAGTCACCCAGTGTTGCAGGCAATCCACTCAGCGTACTTTCCCTGAGAACCAAAAGCTGCAAAAAGGCTTCCCTGCTTCCCATACCTCCCCAGCTCCCCAGCCGGATGGTGCAAGACTTGGTAGCTTGTCAGACGTCCATCCTGCTGCTTTAGTTCTTGCAGGGGTCCTCAAACTGCGGACCGCAGGCCACATAAAGCTGTGTGAGTGTATTTCGTTTTTTTTTTTTTTTACTTCAAAATAAGATATGTGCAGTGTGCATAGGAATTTGTTCATAGCTGTTTTTTTTTTTGTTTGTTTGTTTTTTTTAACTATAGTCCTGCCCTCCAATGGTCTGAGGGACAGTGAATTGGCCCCCTGTTTAAAAAGTTTGAGGACGCCTGTAGAGCAACAGCACCTCGTTGCCTTGCAGCGCACCCTCAGCCATAGCTGTAAGCAAAATCTCTTCTCCAAATTCTGCCCAACTAACTGTCCTTTCTTAGTTGCTCTAGGAGAGCTCAGCTGAGGGTCTTCCTGATTTGTCATCTTACTCTGCCCCCCTGGTGATGATGTTTTACCATTCAGAAGAAATATATGAGCTTTATTTGTTACAGAACACTGAACTCCCAGAAAAGGGACTGAAATCCTCCAGGTGTTTTATATTCACTCAACCCTGTGTTAGACTATTGAGTTAAGGACAGCTCTCTCCATGACACACTGACTTTGGAAACAAATAACTTTTCTCTAAGGAATTATTTTTCCTAACTTCATTTGGTTCTGTTCTGAAGCATAAAGTTGCTTCATAATTACAGTAATAGGTGATATTTTTAGCCATGTGTCAAATTCTATCAAAATTATATGCTAGTCATAGTATATAAACTTCCCATGAGTAAAGTTACATAAAACCACAAGAAGGGGGTTATTAATGGTTAGTGGTAGAAGGTTGGAGAAAAATCTTACATAAAACTGCTTGCACTTTTTTTTTCTCTCTCTCTCTCTTTTTTATTTTTGGGGATTCATTGAGGGTACAAGAAACCAGGTTACACTGATTGTATCTGTTAGGCAAAGTCCTTCTTGCAATCATGTCTTGCCCTCAAAAGGTGAGGCACACACCAAGTCCCCACCACCCTCCTTCCCTCTCTCTGCTCTTCCTTTCCCCATCCCTCCCTCCTTCTTTCTATCTCTGCTCTCCACTTCCCCCACCCTTACCATCACTGTACCCTTGATTGTCATTAATTGTCCTCATATCAAAATTGAGTACATAGGATTCATGCTTCTCCATCCTTGTGATGCTTTACTAAGAATAATGTGCTCCACTTCCATCCAGGTTAATACAAAGGATGTAAAGTCTCCATTTTTTAAAATGGCTGAATAGTATTCCATGGTGTACATATATCACAGCTTGTTAAACCCTTCCTGGGTTGGTGAGCATTTAGGCTGTTTCCACATTTTGACAATTGTAAATTGAGCTACAATAAACATTCTAGTGCAAGTGTCCTTATGATTTTATAAAAGGATTTTTTTCCTTCTTGGTATATGCCCACTAAAGGGATTGAAGGATCAAATGGGAGGTCTAGCTTGAGTGCTTTGAGGTTTTTCCATAGTTCCTTCCAAAAAGGTTGTACTAGTTTGCCCTCCAGCAGTGTAAAAGTGTTCCCTTCTAGTCTCTCTAGTCCCACCAGCAGTGTAAAAGTGTTCCCTTCTCTCCACATCCACGCCAGCATCTGCAGTTTTGTGATGTGGGCTATTCTCCCTGGAGTTAGATGTCAGGGGGGGTTTGATCTGCATTTCTCTAATAAATAGGTATGATGAGCATTTTTTCATATGTTTGTTAGACATTCATCTGTCTTCTTTACAGAAGGTTCTATTCATGTCTCTTGCCCATTGCTATATGGGATTGTTGGCTTTTTTCATGTGGATTAATTTGAGTTCTCTATAGATCCTAGTTATCAAGCTTTTGTCTGATTCAAAATATGCATTACCCTTTCCCATTGTGTAGGTTGTCTATTTGCTTTGGTTGTTGTCTCCTTAGCTGTAGAGAAGCTTTTCAGTTTAATTAAGTCTCATTTGTTTATTTTTGTTGTCATTGCAATTGCGACGGCCGTCTTCTTCATGAAGTCTTTCCCCAGGGCAATATCTTCCAGTGATTTTCCTATGCTTTCTTTGAGAAGTTTTATTGTTTCATGCCTTAAATTTAAGTCCTTTATCCATCTTAAATCAATTTTTGTGAGTGGAGAAAGGTGTGGGTCCACTTTTAGTCTTTTACATGTGGATATCCAGTTCTCCCATCACCATTTATTGAATAGGGAGTCTTTCATACATATTGAAGGTATGTTCCTGTTTGGTTTATCGAAGATTAGGTGGTTGTAAGATGTTAGTTTCATTTCCTGGTTTTCTATTTGATTCCAAATGTCTATGTCTCCATTTTTGTGCCAGTACCATGCTGTCTTGATCACTATGGCTTTGTAGTACAGCCTAAAATCTGGTATGCTGATACCTCCAGCTTTATTTTTATTTTATTATCCCCAGCACTGCCTTAGCTATACAGGATTTTTTCTGGTTCCATATAAAATGAATGCAGAATTATTTTTTCCAAATCTTGAAAGTATGATGTTGGTATTTTAATAGGGATGGCATTGAATCAGTAGATTGCTTTAGGAAGTGTAAACATTTTAACAATGTTGATTCTTCCCAGCCATAAGCATGGTATGTTCTTCCATTTTTTAAATATCCTCTGCTATTTCCTTTCTGAGGATTTCATAATTTTCTTTATAGTGGTCCTTCACCTCCTTTGTTAAGTATATTCCTAGTTATTTCATTTTCTTTGAAACTATGGTCAAGGTACTTGTGTCCTTAATTAGCCTCTCATCTTGACTATTATTGGCATATACAAAGGCTACGGACTTGTGGACATTGATTTTATATCCTGTCCTGAGACATTACTGTATTTTTTTTATGATTTCCAGGTTGAGTCTTTGGGATTCTCTAAGTATCAGATCATATCATCAGCAAAGATGGAGAGTTTGGCCTCCTCTGCTGCCATTTGGATACCCTTTATTTCCTTGTCTTGCCTAATTGTATTGGCTAGAACTTCCAGCACTATGTTCAGGTGCTAACTATGTAAAGGTGACAGAGGACAACCTTGTCTGGTTCCAGTTCTAAGAGGAAAAGCTTTCAGTTTTACTCCATTC
>CAUYPK010122322.1:0-10582 GCA_963574355.1 Loris lydekkerianus
TACAGGGCCCAAAGGTGAAGGGTAAATAAGGGTAGCAGTGGAAGAAGGTAGGGTAAGAAAACCATGTATTCTTGACCATCATAAGTATTTCATAAATGTCAGTTTCCTCCCTAATCCTGTATTACCCAATTATTTTAATAATTTTCTTCCTCTAAGGCAAAGTTTACATTTCCTTACTGTCTTCAAATAACATCCAAAGTTTCAGTAACAGTAATTTCCACACCTCATGATTCTCTTCTTTTTCTTTTCTTATTCTCTCTATCCCTGAGCTCTAGCAGTAGTTTCTGCTTTTAAATCTCTCTAGTTGTTCCATGCACATGGATATCCTTCAGAAGATAATGAACAGGGCATATGGTAAAGGCAGTGTGCCCACACTCAGCCATTCTTACTTTCCCCCAGTAATGAGGGGGAAGCTAATGAGGGGAAGTGGCTGCCCAACCAGGGGTTCCTTTCTTGGAACTTCGTGCATCTCTGTGTCGCCATCTGATTAGTTCTAACCATAATATGTGACTTAAATTGTGGGTATCACTCTGTCCAAAGTGGGTCAGAACCAAAATGCTTTAGTTCTCAACTTTTTCTTCATCTGTTGGCTGAATTGAAATGGTTTCTAGTATCTACAAGAGAATTGGCCCATGAAGGCACCTGGGTCTCTGAGTGCCTCCTGACCAGGAACAATGACATGACATAAATGAAACATAAACTTACACTGCTTTAAGTCACTAACATTTTCTATTCATGAAGCTACAATTACTTTTATCAACACTTATTCATTCCCTTTACGTGTCAAATTTGCCATCTGATTTTGGAATGTGTGGTTTCCTCAATTTCTCAGAGCCATAATTTCATAGCAGAAAGATAATCTAACAACTACTTCATGTTTGCCTCCTGCTATGAACTCAGCCATCTGAAGTTTCTGAGAATTCTTCAACAAACACGTCACATGTTTTTGTCCAAGCTCGGTATTAGTTTCCTTCAAGTCTTCTTCCTCTCTCTCACGCCTCAACACAGGACTGTGTCACTCATACCTGTGTCTGTAGCAGGGTCCAAAGACAGCAGCAGCTGGTTGAGAAAAAGAAGATTCAAAACCTGATGCACATGTGCACGCCTTTCAGAGACCCCTCCCTGCTGAGCAGCTGCGATGTAAAAGTGGATGCCTGAGACCTCAGCTCAGAAGACCCAAGCGCTGCCCCTGAATCTCTCACTTGCAACCTCTGGGACCTGACACAAGCCACTGAACAGCTGAGCCTCGCTTTTTTAACATATAAATGTACATTGTTAATACCTATTGTGATGGTTAGAATAATGGAATAATTGTTGTATGAGTCATAGTAAACAATAATTTTCCGATGCTTCTAAACCCTTTTCTTCCTCCATATGGTTATTGAAGAAGGAAATGAAGATATTTGTGTGTGAACATTTAGAATAACAGGTACATGGAACCTACTCAAATTCTTATCCCTTTTCTCTTTGTACCACAAAAGTATCAAACCAAATACAGCAGATTTGTTCAAAGCATATCTGGAAACTTGCAGACAGCATATTTAGAATGATCGAGTGACTGTAGGACTGTTTCCTAAAATTTAGCCCCACATGGAACATTTTAAAACTTAATGCTTTGTAAAACTTAATTTGAACTACTTTTTCAAGTAATTATCATCTTACCAGAGTATACACTAAGGTTAAAAAAATTTAAATGTAATCAATGTTTATTAAAACTTCATGATTAAGTCAATGGGCTAAAATTATATTAATACGTGAGATCAGGAAGATGGAGTATTAAGTAATCACAGTGCTTTAACACTAAAGGACTAAAAATTGTAATTTGATGTCAGAATTTTTTTTTTTTTTTTTTTTTTTTTTTCGAGACAGAGTCTCACTATGTTGTCCTGGGTAGAGTGCTGTGGCGTTACAGCTCACAGCAACCTCAAACTCTTGGTCTTAAGTGATTTTCTTGCCTCAGACTCCCGAGTAGTTGGGACTACAGGCACCTGCCACAACGCCCAGCTATTTTTTGTTGTTGTTGGTTTTTGTTGTTATTGTTGTCATTGTCTTAGCAGGCCCTGGCCGGGTTCAAACCCACCAGCACTGGTACATGTAGCTGGCACCCTAACCACTGAGATACAGGTGTTGAGCTTTATGTCAGAAATTTTGGTTGTGTCATATGATTTTACACAGTTGATTTGCTTGTTGTCTCTGTTATGCAATATGCTGAAAAATAATTAGAAAAACCTGTCAGGACTAAATCTACTATTCTGATATATTAGACACTGGAAACATCAATAGCTTACTGTTGCTGTTAATTATGCATTGATTTCAGAGATTGTCAAAATTTTCATGGAAAAAGACTCTTCTCTCAAACACTAAAGAAACCACATTCTCTGATGACCTTAATTATTTTTTTTCTTGTTTTCTCCTGGAAAGAAAAACATAGTAGGTATTGATATCAGAATTAAAAAAAAAAAAAAAAAAAAGCTTTTGCCAATGGAACATTTTCTTTGCACAAAGTATTCAGTTTATATGCAGAAAAAATGATTTTTAAAAATTCCAGTGTATTTATCAAGACAATTGATTTCTTTTTTGAACTAAGAAAAATAGAAATAACATTTATACACATTCTTATCTCCATTGGAATAAAAAATACTATGCTTATTGAAATCCTAGTAAAAGAGGCAATCATTTAAAGATACATAAAATATCTTCAGGAAAGCATTATAAAACTTTAAACAACTTACTTTCCACAAAACTTAAAAGAGGTATCTTTTATCTGGATTGTGTCAAACAAGTAATACCATCACAAACACTTAGCTGTTTTCATTGCTCTTATATAAAAAAATGAAACTTTCTATGGCCTCTAATTAGCTTACAATGTCCTCAACTACAAAATGGATTCTACCTCAAATTCACCTTTTGAGTATCAGATGAGACAATGTTATCTTTTAAATGTTAACATGAGGAACATATAGAATTTACCGTCATCAGCATCATGATATAGTTTATTTTAGACTTACAATTTTAAAATCATAAATTCAGAATTCTCTTTGATCTCCTAAAAATTCCATCTATAGGATCGTTAATAAGTAATTATCTTTCAGAATAAAAATGTGTTATATTACATGAAGTCACATTTACAGTCTCGTCTTTAGAAATGAAATTGTTCAAAAATCATTGGGTAAATAATTAGCATAACATGTTTCTTTATACTTTATGAAGTAATTTTACTTGTAACATTTTATTTGATTCTAACAAAACCCCTGAAAAATCATAATTACTAATCAAACATTATTGGTAAAGAATTTGGGATCTAAAATAAGTGGTTTGGCACAACTGAGATACAGAGATCACAGGCGGCATTGTCAACACTTCAACCCAAGTTGTCTGACTGCAAAACTCCAGATTCTATTTGTGACCACCACTGTAGGGAATAGGTAATGGTCCCAACCTTGTTGAGTGTTGAAATACTCTGTTTTGCAAATATCCTAAAATCTGTCCCACATGTATAGTAGATTAAGAAGAAAAGCAGACATATGGCAGGCTGAAACATTTCCATGAAGTGGCCCGAGGTATACTTAGTTAGGCCCATGCTAATGGAAGGTAGTGGAGAGTCCTAACATGGATTCAGTAATTATAAGGCCTAATTTAGTCACTTACTCAGAAAATATTTGGGGATCTGTATAGATTAAGATCTAGGGATTATAAGTGTAAACAAAAACTGTATCTATCTTCAAAATGTTGCAATCTTATGAAGAAGACAGACAAATGAGAAAATTGGCCTTGATCATTCAAGAGACTAGAAATAGAGACAAGGTGACAGTCTCCCTGTTCTGGAACAAAATCCAATGAAGACACAAGGCTGGGATGAAACCTGAGGAGCAAGGGAATTATAACACTTGGGACTGTTTGATGAGGGCTGATTTGGGGTGGTAGGTTGCTAAATGTATGTATCTAACCAGTGCCAAAACCAGAAAGCAGAGTGTTTACTATGTCTTCTTTTTAAACAAACAACATAAACACAAACAGTAGACTTACATGGCTACCCTCCCTCTACTGTCCCTATACCTGATGTATTTTGTATTTCTCATACCTGATCCATTGTAAAATATACATGTAGGGTTCTCATTGAAAGCATGTAAGCCAATCTCTTCATTACACTGGGGCCATGTCTACCCTGTGTAGAAAGATGACTTCTGAGGGATTGAAAGCTCTGATCAGGATGTGTTCAGTGCCTGGAATCGGGGTGGGTAGAAGGCCATGCTGAGACACCTGTTGAATGTGAAGTGGCACAGCCTTCCCAGTCCAAGAAGCTGCATAGTGTGTGCCCGACTATACACCTTTTTCCACACCAGTATCCAGACCCCCTCAGGTGATGGAGAGCAATGGAAGGATGTGGGTCTGGCAGATGTGAGATCAAACTGCCTCTCTGCATGGAGACAGACAACAGTTACAGGTAGAGGCAGAGAAAGGAAAGGAGGTGGGCTGGGATGGGGGTGCCAGGTAACAGGGAGGAAGCAACAGAGAACCCATCTCAGGGAAGTGAAATAGGAAGAGGTGGGATGCATGAAATAAGGTGTTGATTCTCTACAGAATGTTCCATTTTGCCATCACAATTCACTTAAAAACATGAAATCAAAGATCAAATTATTTAGGATATCAAAATGGAAAACAGAAGGCTTCACATCCCAACAGCAAGGTGCTCTGATTACTGGGACCTGTCCAAGGGCACCATTGACAGGCTCATGAAGCCCTGTTAACCCTGTCAGTAAAGTGTTTCAAGCACTAAGTAATAGATCTACAAGGATTATTTTCTGACTGCTGAGTAAAATATACATACTATGGTTTCCAAATTACTCCCATTGTTTTATCAAGCTTACTTTCATCTGTGCTTTAGATGTGTATCTTTGGTTTTTTTAATTTAGTCTTAAGGACTGTTAATTTTAATAGATGAGTTATTACATGTATATGTGGCTAAATCAGATATGTTTGGACTTAATTTTCCAATAGTATTTTAGGATATATTTTCTCCTTTTTTATGTTTCCTTTAAACTATTTTACATGTAAAATATTACTTGTTTAGAGGTTTGGAAGATTAATATCCATTGCCCTTTTACAATTTGGAAGGTTTGTGAACTCTTTGATTTTTGATAATGTTTTTCTTTAGGATTATTTATAAAATATCAATTTAAGTAAATTTATTCTTGATTTGGCACTTTTAAAAAATTCAAAGACTTCCAAAAGTAGACTTGTTTTCTGAAAAAATTAAAAGTACCAAGTTTTATGGCACACAGGAATAAAAAAGACCAATTGATGTTAATTATATATGTTGTAATTAAAAATGCTAATACATATCTAATAATCCCTCTCTGAATCAGAAGAAGGAAATGTTTATTGGGTATCTATGCTGTGCCAGCTTTTTCCATAGGTAAGTTTATATTAAACCACTGCATATTCTTTTGGAAAAATATTATCTTACTTTAATTATTGATACAGTTGCTATGTCTGTATCCAGCAAATACACATTGAGTGCCTACTATCTGTCAGGCACTGTGGGACACTCTGTGGGAGTGGTCTCTGCAATTTGCTAGGTATTCAGTTTCATTTAATTCTTAATAAAAAACTCTGTGAAGTCAACATTTTTCTATATTTTTTTATTATAGCACTGAATGATTAGAGAGATTGAATACCTTGTCCTAGAAATCACAATGTGATAACTATGAAAGGTAAAACTTGAAGCTGAGTCTCTGTATGAGCTCTACTAGTCTTACCTTTTTGGATAATTTTATTTTCATTATAACAAAAGAAAATAAGCAAACACAACCCCATGCTGTTTGAGTAGTCTAGATACTTTCTCAGAGCCTTCTCTGGAACCCTTATGTAGGTGGTTCTGTAGGAACAATCCCTGCACGTGTGTTCACGTATTTAGCTCACTGGGGGGCGGGCGGTGGCATGTGGGGCTTCCACATGCTCGGCTGAACTTGACTACAGTAGCTGCCTCAGTGCCCTTCAGCGAGTTTATCTATGCCAGCTCACTCTAAACTCACTTTCTTGTTTTTCATTATGTTTATATCTCAGTCTCAATTAATATTCTTTTTGCTAAAATGCATTTTTTTTTCTTTTTTAGAGACAGAGTCTCACTGTCACCCTCAGTGGAGTGCTGTGGCATCACAGCTCACAGCAACCTCAAACTCTTGAGCTTAAATGATTCTCTTGCCTCAGCCCCAAGTAGCTGGGACTACAGGCACCTGCCACTACACCTGGCTATTTTTGTTGCAGTTGTCATTTTTTTTTTAGCTGGCTGAGGCTGAGTTTGAACCCACCAGCCTGGTGGAGGGAGGGTAATGGTGGGGCCACATCTATGGTGCATCTTAGAATGGGTACAGGCGAAACTTACTAAATGCAGAATACAAATGCCTACATACAACAACTAAGAAAATGCCATGAAGGCTACGTTGAACAGTTTGATGAGAATATTTCAGATTGTATGTGAATCCCACACATTGTACCCCTTGACTGCACTAATGTACACAGCTATGATTTAACAATAAAAATAAATAAATAAATAAATAAAAGAATAAACAAGAATGATGCCCATTTTCGTGTGTCCCTGGCCGTGAAAAGTGGTGCAGCAATCGTAAGCATAGCAAGGGACATAGTACGTATGCACATATGAGAATAAGTTTGAGAAAGAAAACAAGTAGCAGATGTTAGGAGTTCTTTGTTGTGTGCATACACTGAGTTACTGCCTTCAAGAAAGTTTATTTAATCTCTGCAATTATCCTTTAAAATAAAACATTACTTGGATCACACTTACAAAGATGAGGAAATTCTGTGTTAATGAAATTGAGCAGCATTAGCACTTTGAAGCAGAGTATGAAATACACTATAATTCAAGGTTACTAAATCTAAGCACGATGGATATCGTAGGGCTGGTGGCTTTGGTGGTTAGCTGGTTGTGTATTTTTAGGATCCCTGGCTCACTTCTACTCACTAGATGCTATAGTTACACTCTCCACCCACATCCAGTTTGTGATGACCCAAATGGTCTCTAGATAGTGCCCAAGATAACCCAAGCTTTCTTACCTCCAAACCTATGCTATTGACTAATATTTTACAGAACACGCAAATATATGTATATATATATATATACACACACACACATTTATATATATGTATTTACACATTTCCAAAAAGGAAAAACCATATTAAATTTGTAATACTCAAGCCAGGTTTGACATCTGAAGTTATACAAGAGATACAAGGTACAGTATATGAGATAACAAAAATTATCAGTATATATTGAGTATTACCATTTTAATACAGTTTTTTCCTTTCTTATAATGAATGAATATATACTTACTTTTTGGCACTCTTCCATATATTTATCCACTGAGCTCAAGTAAGTACCTTTTATTTTGTCATTAATAGATTATGCACATTATAAATATTGTTATTATAAATGGAGGTAATGGTATAAAGTAATAATTGTATAAAGTAGCTTATGAATACTATCAGAAAATTGGAGAAGTAAATGAAATTTTCTGGACCTGGTGATAATTATAGTATTGTATCTCCAGCATATGCCTAATTAGTAACACTAAAAAATTCACCTAACCCATTTTGTTTCCTGTTACATTTTATTAGCAAAATTAAGCTGCTCTTTAAAATCCATAAAAGTCCATCTGTCTTTAGTCTCTAGACAAGCACATCTTTTTCAAGGTCATTTTATGAATTGATGATTATATTCTAAATCTAGGTACTTCATTGTGAAGGTCTTTTGCCGCATCTAATTAGAGAAAAGCAGCTACGTTTATATCTCCCACATGGTCTGCAGCTTTCATTTAGGTTGTTCACATTCCCATGTGAATGTTGTTGCCATAGTTTTTCTCAAAATAAAATGGTAGATGGAAACATAACATCTGTGAATATAGCAATGTGAGTATTTGAATCTCTCTAGTTTTATATGTCTATAGCATAAAATGAATATATCTATGTATTTTAATATATCTATCTATTTTAATAAGTCTTTATCACCCATTCTTTACCTGATTCAGAGGTCTCCAGCTTGCAGGAAAGAAAAGGTAGAAATGTCCGGGATTGGAAAAACAAAATCAAACAAAATGCAAACACTGGGAATCTGATGGGGCCTTTTGATGTGTGGGATTCCAGTTTGGTTTGGGTTGAAGGAATTAAATACTGTTGAAGAAAATTTGAAAAGGGGTAACTTGAAGTAAGATTAATTGAGATGTTTGTGGACACCAGGTTAATTCAACAATATAGTAAAGTAGATTTCCATGCAAATATTAAATTCAAGGTATTAAGAAATAGCTTCACTGCAACTGGGTATGGTGAGTATGGGGAGATAAGACTCCAGGCATCTCTGGTGGGGGGATCTGCCTATAATCATCACTTTGAGGATACAGGGAGTCAGCAAGGGACTTCTGGACCCCAGGAGGAGGACAAAAACAGAGGAAAACTGGAAAGTGGTTGTGTGTGTTCGATCAACCTAATCCCACTGGCAGCCATGAGTACAAACAGCAGTGAGACTGCAAACCAGAGGCCTTACCTGTGAACTGTTTTTGTGTTCTTGGACTTGGCCTCAGTTGAACTGTCTTGGGGAGAGCTTGAGCAGGAGTGTGGAGAACTTTGGGCATTGTCTGGGGCCCCAGACTGAGCCACTGAGCTGGATGGAGCTAATAGTGTTCGGCTGTGGGCCACAGGGAGCCATTGTGAGAGAATAGCTCTGGCAAGCTCCACCCTCAGGGTCGCAGAGCAAGGATCGGGCGGGAGCTAGTAACCTAGTGACTGAGCAGCCTAAAGGTGGGAACTGAGCTACCTTACAACCTTAACCCTCAGGGGCAGAGTGAGACCCGTTTTGGCACACTGGAGCCTTGGGCTGTTGCCCTGGGTAGAGTGCCATGGTGTCACAGCTCATACCAACCTCAAACTCCTGGGCTTGGTGCCGTCCGGACCTCCATAAGAGCTGAGCCACAATGCCCAACCTGCAACCCATGCCTGCCGGGCCTCCACATGCCCTGACCAGGAACTGTGGGAGCCATACAATCCTGAGTCCTCCTTCCTGTATCCTCCCTGCCTCCACACTGGCCAGCTCATCTGGCCAGGGACTCTGGTAGTCACATGCCCTCTGGAGCCCTCCCTGCCTCTGCGCAGAGCCCTTCTCCTGGCAAGAGACTGCTGGAGCCTTGGGCTCTCTGTGCCAAAGTTACTGGGCACCAGGCACTCCCAGAATTGTAAGCACCACCTCCCGCCCTGTTGCTGGATTCAGGTGTGTCACACCCCAGAGCTGCTTCCACAACCAGAAATCCCTGGCTGGGGCAGCCCCAGAGGAACTGCACAGGGTCACTCCCTACAAAGATCCAGCAACAATAGAGTGATCCCACTGGGGTCTAATCTTGGAGAGACACCTCCCCAATCTGAGGATGGCCAGAGGCAACAGTGAAAAACAATCATGAGTTGAAATCAACAGAAAAACTCTGGAATGTGAATAATAAGGGTAGATCAACTCCCCCAAGGATCAATGTGGCAGATACAGCACAAGATCCCATGTACAAACAAATAGCTGAGATGTCAGAAATCAAATTCAGAATCTGGATAGCAAATAAGATTGAATTAGAATTCCAAGCAGTAACCCAAAAGATATCTCAAGAATTCAAAAAATTCAAAGAACAAATGATCAAAGATTTTGACATATTGAGACAAGAAGTTGCAGCCCTCAAAGGTCTAAGGAACACAGTAGAATCCCTCAGTAACAGAATGGAGCAAGCAGAAGAAAGGATTTCTGACATTGAAGACAAAGCTTTTGAACGCTCCCAAACTCTCAAAGAGGAAGATAAATGGAGGGCAAAAACAGATCACTCTCTCAGAGAGCTCTGGGATAATTAGAAGAAAACTAATATTCATCTTATAGGTATCTCCGAAAATGATGAAGTGGCTTCACAGGACACAGAGTCTCTTCTCCACGAGATTATGAAGGAGAACTTTCCAGACATGCCAAGAGATTCTGAAATTCAGATAGCAGACAGTTTCAGAACTCCAGCATGACTCAACTGAAATAAGACATCCCCCAGACACATCATAATCAATTTCACTAAAGTAAATATGAAGGAGAAAATTTTGAAAGCAGACAGACGAAAGAAAACCATCACCTACATGGGGAAGAATATTAGAATAACTACAGATCTCTCTGCTGAAACCTTTCAAGCTAGAAGAGGATGGTCTTTGACCTTTAATCTCCTAAAACAAAACAAAATAACTTTCAACCCAGGATCCTGTGCCCAGCTAAACTGAGCTTCATTTATAACGGAGAAATTAAATACTTCAATGACATTCACATGTTGAAGACATTTGCCATAACTAAACCAGCTCTCCAGGATATTCTTAGACCTATCCTCCATAAAGATCAGCATAATCCCCCACCACAAAAGTAAACCCACCCAAAAAAATTTTGATCAAATTCCAACTTCCACAGTCACAAAAGGATTAAAAATGCCTTGTATATAAAGATTTAATTTTTGAAATTCTTTAGTATTTATCTTTATAAACATCTTGTGTATACGTAACAAAAGAAGAA
>CAUYPK010122325.1:0-46783 GCA_963574355.1 Loris lydekkerianus
TGAGGGGCATCTTCCATGTTCTGGGCCTAATGAAAATGGACATGGCGAACTATACCATCCAGAGCATTCGACCCTACCTGCAGGAATATTCCATCCAGTATGAAAGAGCTAAATTCCAGGAACTCCTTGACAAACAACCCAATCTCCTTGATTACACCAAGAAAAGGCTAACCAAAGCAGCCACAGACCTCATTACACCATGTCTGAATTCTCCTGACACCCCCAGCTCTTCCAGCATGGCTTGTTCACCTCCAAACAAGGCAGCTAAGAATTCAGATCCTCCCAATCCCATAATCGTGCTATACCAGGGCTACCTGAATCTCCTCCTCTGGGATCCTGAAAATGAAGAATTTCCTGAGACTCTGCTGATGGACAGAATCTGGGTCCAGGAAATGGGGTTCCATTTGTGCCACCTGACTATAGTGGCCTCAGTCTTACTAGTGGCTAGAAGTTTTTCTGGTTCAATTTTATTCAACTCACCTGGATTTGTGGATAAACTGAAATGCATAACCAACACTGTGACTGAGGAATTTAACTCCAAGCCTGAAGAAGCTATGTTGGATGTGAGTGAACAGGTGTCTCAGGAAATTCATTGTGGCCTGAAGGACCTGGGCTTTACTGCCCTAAACAGTGAAAACACAGTATGTCTTATAGGACAACTTCAGAACATCACCAAGAAAGAAAACCGTGTTCATAGTATCATTGATCAGCGCCTCCTTTTGTTTCTCAAATGCTGTTTGGTTCATGGCATGCAGGAGTCTCTGCTACACTTCCCTGAAGGCCTTAATCACATTGAAGGGGAGTTGACATAACTAGGCTGGAAGTCTGTCAAGCTGATGCATCATAATCAGCAGGTATTTGGCCCATACTATGCTGAGATCCTAAAAAATGTCGATACTCTAGCTCAAGCACAAGGAACAGAAGTGGAACCTATCTGATAGTGCTGGACTCCAGCCATGGCAACAGGGACCCAGGAGAGAGGGCTCATCATGTTCCTGAGATGATACCACCATGGCCAGCAGAGAAGCCAGCCATCTTCCTCACTACAGCCGGGATGCAGGGCTGCAGGGGTCAGCATGTAAACACCAGCTGACCCAGCCCCCTTCATTAATAAACTTCTGAGCTGCAAGAAAAAAAAAAATGTAAAGGATAGACTTACTGCTTTTCCTTCAGGTAATTATGAGAATATTTTGAAAATAATTTTTGTGACTCTTTTGCTTTTCTCAGAATGCAGTCTTTGCTCTAGCTGGCAGAGGTGTTGACTGGGCTAACAGAACTGAGATTTGGAAACAGAGCAAAAAGAAACACATGATATTCAGCGTCTAAAAACAAAACAGGATTATGCAAGTCAGTAGCCCTGCAAACTTAGTTGGTTGTTGGGTTTTTTTGTTTTTTTTTTCTTTCTTCTGAGATTGAGTCTCATTTTGTCCCCCTGAGTAGAGTACTGTAGTGTCATAGCTCACAGCAACTTCAAATTTCTGGGCTCAAGTGATCCTCTTACCTCAGGCTCCTGAGTAGATGGGACTACAGGCACCCACAACTACAACACCTGGCTTAGTTTTGATATTTTTAGTAGAGATGGGGTCTCATTCTTGCTCAGGCTGGTCTTGAGCTTGTGAGGTTAAGCAATCCACCCACGTAGGCCTCCCAGAGTGCTAGGATTACAGGCATGAACCATGTGTCCTGACCATAAGGTGAGTTTTTATTGTAAGAGAGGATTTTTCAAATTCCTTATTCCCTTTAATATATC
Organism: Loris lydekkerianus; assembly: GCA_963574355.1. Lineage (NCBI taxonomy): Eukaryota > Metazoa > Chordata > Mammalia > Primates > Lorisidae > Loris > Loris lydekkerianus. The sequence continues at coordinate 1,751 of CAUYPK010122325.1, forward strand.
ACTGGCTAAATCAGGAAGGACAGCTCACAATGTTTTGTGGTATAGAGAAGATAGCTATCTATTTAATTTTTTTTTTTTTTTGCAATTTTTGGCCAGTGCCAGGTTTGAACCCAACACCTGTGGTATATGGGGCTGGTGCCCTACTCCTTGAGCCACAGGCACCTCCCCATCCATCTGTTTATATTAGCAAAACCACAAGTCTTGCTGATTAATAGTAGAAAGAGGGGGAATAGGTGGTTAAGTTTGCTTGCCGGTAACAAAAATATTCAGATATCCAGTTTAAACACGGCAGGGTTTGTTTCTCTGTCATATTTCAGAAGTAATTTTAGCCCATGAGGCTGTTGGTCCAAGTCTGTGTGACATTCCAGGGTGTCAGAGACTTAGGCGTCTTCTATCTTGCTATCCTTTATGCTTCATGCCAGAGAAGCATCTATCCGCCAGTCAGCAGGAAGAAGAAAGGGGGAAAAATGGCATATCACCATCCTTTAAGGAAATTTCTAGTAAGCTGTACCTACAATATATTGTGGGGGAGAAAAAAAATTTTTTTTTCTTTTTTTTTCAGAGTCTTACTATGTTGCCCTCCGTAGAGTGCTGAGGCATCACAGCTCACAGCAACCTCAAACTCCTGGGCTCAAGTGATTCTCTTGCCTTAGCCTCCCAAGTAGCTGGGACTACAGGTGCTCGCTACTATGCCCAGCTATTTTTTGTTGCACTTGTCATTGTTGTTTAGCAGGCTTGGGCCAGGTTCAAACCCACCAGTCTCAGTGTATGTGGCTAGCACCATAACCAGTGTGCTATAGGCCCTGAGCCTGGGAGAGAAAATTTGTAATATTTCTCTCCTTACCCATTGCTAGGTTCATGGCGGAGGCTCCTATAATGAAATATAGATCAACAAGAGAAAAAGCATACACATTTATTCAATATAAGTTTTATGTGATACAGGAGATTTCAGAAGGAAGTGAAGACAAACAGGTAAACTGGTGGGTGTTTAGGTTTCATAAAGAGGTGGATAGCTGTAGCAGTATAATTGGACAAAGAGGGTATGACCTGGTGGTGATAATCTGGGGGTATTTAGCAAGACCTATTCATTCAGATTCTTCTCTGTGTCTCTGGGTGTTCAGAGATAAGTGTTTCCTTTTCTCTGTATATGGAGTGCACTTCTCAAATGGGGGTCCTATGGCCTGCTTTGGCCAGGAGAAGGTGGGAGTGATTTTTCTGCCTGGAGCCATATTTTGGGGTAGTGTTTCTTGAACTCCATCAGTAGGTTTATATCCCTTTGGGTAAAACTTAGTCACATGGCCATAACTAATTGTGAGGAAGCCAGAAAATGAGTGCTCTATCATTATAGAAGAAGGGACATACTAAATAACTAGCATTTCCTTCCACAGGAAGAAAGGTGGTTTGAAGAATCAGGCTGCAGATGGAGGGCAGTACTGCATGGGAGCCCACAGTGGTGTTCTGGACAGTCCAGGGCAGCTCAGCATGAGGATATCAAGTATCAAGAGGAGGTTAGGTTCTGAGTACATCAAGAGGCTGGGAAATGGCTTTTGCTAGGTGAGAAAGAAATAAAGAAATGTTTCATCCTATAATACTGGCTAAGACTAGTCTTATCTTATCTTTACCATAGACTGTGCAGGCCTTTTCCTTCAGAAAATGGGTCCCGAAAGAGAAGGGAGCATTGATATCTCTTCATCACATTACCTGAAGAGCCAGAAGGTAGAGCTACAGGGAGTCAGAAAAGCCATTAACCAGCCCTTAACCTGTCACCTGCTAAAGAATCTAACTCTGGTGAGTTTCGACGCATGAAAAAATGAGCTTGGGAATATGGTTAGCTCTGATGCCCCCAGTTTTAGAGAAGACTGTGCTTTGCTCTGACCATTAATTTATGCCATAGGAGCATAGGAGCTATATAACACAGTGGTTTATAGCAAGGATTTAGGAGTCAGACGGTCCAGATTTAAACCCCAGCACTATCACTTGATACCTCTTAGTCACTATATGTGACTAAAGATATAATACTAGTACCTCCTTCTCACTATAAGACTGTAAAGTGTGAACAAGACTAGAGATAGGGGCAGCGCCTGTGGCTCAAGATTAGGGTGCCGGCCCCATATACTGGAGGTGGTGGGTTCAAACCCAGCCCTGGCCAAAAAAAAAACTGCAAAAAAAGAAAAAGGCTAGAACTATATTATCATTGTAAAACTCAACATGGTCAGTCCTACCAAATGAATTCTTTGTCTCTATCTTAAACAAAAGTTTGTGGCTCAGTGCCTGTGGCTCAAGTGGCTAAGGCACCAGCTACATACACCTGAGCTGGCAGGTTTGAATCCAGCCCAGGCTCGCCCAAACGACAATGACGGCTGCAACCAAAAAATGGCCGGGCATTGCAGAGGGCATCTGTAGTCCCAGCTACTTAGGAGGCAGAAGCAAGAGAATTGTTTGAGCCCAGTGGTTGGAAGTTGCTGTGAGCTGTGATGCCGCAGCACTTTACCCAGGGTGACAGCTTGAGGCTCTGTCTCAAAAAAAAAAAAAAGTTTGTGATTCTATCTACTTTGTCTCTACAGAACTGTATATTGTCTCTCTTATGTCAGATTTCAGACTAGTGGTTCTGTTTTGTTTTTCACAGAGTTTTTCTAAGGCTCTCACAAAGGTTAAATTAATTATAACATTAATTAAAAACTCAAAAATGTTATATATAAATATTATTATTATGATTCACAGAACAAAGTGGCGAAAGTGGCTGAAAAACTGGCACTATAAAAAATGGGAAAAAGGGGCGGCACCCATAGCTCAGTGGGTAGGGAGCCGGCCACATACACCGAGGCTGGCAGTTTCGAACTCGGCCTGAGCCAGCTAAACAACAATGACAACTGCAACAAAAAAATAGCTCGGCTTTGTGGCAGGCGCCTGTAGTCCCAGCTACTAGGCAGGCTGAGGCAAGAGAATCACTTAAGTTCAAGAGTTTAAGGTTGCTGTGAGCTGTGACACCACAGTACTCTATCCAGGGCAACATAGTGAGACTGTCTCAAAAAAAAAAAAAAAAAAAAAAGAAATTATAAGGAATCTACCTAGGCACAGAAAATAGATATTTACTAATTCTTTGTAGATGTAGTCATAGCTTGATGTAAATGATGGTGCCCTATAATTCCTTCAAAAGTCAGTGAATAAGTATGCCAGGCTTTCAGCTGTGTTATCAGTTCCTGTAATGGAAATAACCTTGAATTTATAAGAAATGACAGGCACAAATGAGGTAAAGATGAGTTAATTAATTATTTTTACAGTTGAGCAATACTACATCCAACAGTGTTATTCTGTTGTTTATAGGACACATCTGTGTTTTTTGTTAGTCTCTTACAGCAATTATGACAATCACAAAACTGCAAGTAAACAACAAAGAGCAATTCAGATTGTTCTTGTGAGAAAATCTATGAGGCCGAAGCAGGACCACTGGCTTACTAGTAGGAAATCTTACGTAATAAGAAAGACAAAGTAGATAGAACTCGGAATGTCTTTTGTTTTCTTTTTTCAAAGATGCAAGCAAAAAAAAAAAAAAATCTCCATTTGGTAAGATTAGCCATGTTGAATTTACAATAATACATTTCTGGCCTTGTTTACATCCTGTAGCTTATTTGTAGAGCATACTAACTAGCATATGCTGTGTGTTTACTTCAAGCTTACAATATCAACTGTGAATTCTGTTCAGTCCAAATACTACCATGCTGTAGTTGATATAGTTATATATTTTTTTGTTGTTGTTGAGATAGGGTCTCAGTATGTCACCCTTGGTAGAGTGCCGTGGCATCATACCTCACAGCAACCTCAAACTCTTGGGCTTAAGCAATTCTCTTGCCTCAGCCTCCCAAGTAGCTGGGCCTGTAGGCACCCGCCACAACGCCCAGCTTTTTTTGTTGTTGTTGCAGTTGTCATTGTTGTTTAGCAGGCCTGGGTCGGATTCAAACCCACCAGCCTTGGTGTATGTGCCTAGCACCCTAACCACTGAGGTATGGGCGCCAAGCAGAAGTTATATTATTTTAAACACACTATGTGTTAGATATACAAGTAAAGCCAGGTTAAGTATTTTCAATTTCTATCCCAGATTTCTTCAATTTTTATTATTTTAATTATCTACATGTTGTAATTATATTTCTACTATACTTTTTCCAGCAGATTAATTATTTCTTGATGAAGTGTCCCTTAAATCAGATGATGTCTTATGAACCATGTGAAAAGAATAATTATAAATATTCTAATGGGTAATAATTTAGATTTAAAGCAGTTTTAATTAGTTCTGGAAATAAAATATATATATTCCTTTATTAATATTATTTTTAACTTGAATTTACCTTAAGCATTAGCTATTACTATTAGGTATAAGTCAATTTTAAAAATGCTTTTTATTGGGGAGTAGGGAGAAGGAAGGTGTAACTACCCCTGGGCAAGGACCCAAGCATCCTAATAAGAAACCATGTAGCATCAAGCCCTCAAAGTGTCCTGCCATATTCAGAACATTCAGAACACTTCATTCCATGTATCTTAGGGAGAGTTGTTTCAAATTTTGATTCTCAAATTTGAAATAATTTTGATATTTTTCTCCTTTTGACTAAAAAATGACCTTGATTTCTCAATTTTGAAATTACATATTCTTAATGTAGAGCTATTAAGTAACAAACTGGCCACATACCAATGTAACTGCTAAAATGAGAACTGCATCAGACAGTTAATCTAAGTTTCTAAACTTTATAAAACTAGGCCGGCTGCAGTGGCTTATGCCTGTAATCCCAGCACGCTGGGAGGCCAAGGCAGATCTCCAGAGCTCATGAATTCAAGACCAGCCTGAGCAAGAGCGAGACCCTCTCTCTAAAAAACAGCCAGGTGTTGTGGTGGGTGCCTGTAGTGCCAGTTACTTGGGAGGCTAAGGCAAGAGAATCACTTAAGCCCAAGAGTTGGAGGTTGCTGTGAACTATGACACTAAGGCACTCTACAGGGGTGGGGGTGGGTGGGATGGTAGTGAAGCATTGTCTCAAAAAAAACAAAAAGAAAAACAAAAAACTGTGCCACAGAGCACAGTCAATGAGAGGGAGGAAGGGGGAGACTGATCTGCCACACTCCCTCTGTCTCATATTTCTATTAGTCAAAGTTCATACCAAGTTAACCCCTCACCCCCTCCACCCCTGCTCACCACATTGTGTCATCCAGATTCTTTGGCAGTCAGTGACACCATGGCACTCTACCAGGAGCAACAAAGTGAGACTCTGTCTCAAAAACAATAAAATAAAATAAAATTTATAAAACTGACTCTCTTTCAGTGAGTGCTGCTATTTATTGACGGTAAAACAGAGTTATAAGGCATAGCTGATGGGGTGGGTAAGCACACTTCGCTCTGGTGGGTATCCAGGTCTCCATTGAATCAGATCCCTCAGTCTCAGTGTGTCTCCAGTGTGCCTCTCAGAAAGCATTTTAGGTCAATTATGTCCAGGCGAGGCACTCATTTTATTGTTTCTAGTAAACTAGCCACATAGAACCTTGTAAACCAAGAACTGAGACATTTCCATGAAGTCCTTTCTTTCTTTTTTTTTTTTTTTTTGCAGTTTTTGGCCATGGCTGGGTTTGAACCCGCCACGTCTGGCATATGGGGCCGGCACCCTACTCCTTTGAGCCACAGGCGCCGCCCACCATAAAGTCCTTTCACGTGCTGCTTGAAAGGACCTCACTAGCTGTCATAGATCATTTTAGTTCTACAGACACTCCCTGGTATATATTCCCAGCCATTTTAGTCTCAGCTCCTTTTCTAAGTAAGGAATGGAAATTTACTTAAATTAGTTCAAATAAAGGGGATGGGGTATTCAATAATAAAGATTTGTACCCAGTGCAGTGGCTCACACCTGTCTTTCTGGCACTCTGGGAGGCTGAAGTAGGAGAATTACTTGAGCTTGGGAGTTGGAGACTACCTTGAGCATAGTAAAACCCTGTCTCTATTAAAAATAGAAAATTAACCAGGTGTGGTGGCTTGCGCTTGTAGTCCCAGCTACTGAAACAGGAGGTTGGAGGTTGCAGTGGGCTAGGCTGAAGCCAAGGCACTCTAGCCCTGGCTACAGAGTGAGATTCTGTCCGGGAAAAAAACAAACAACAACAAAAACCTCAAAATCAGGCCAGGCACAATGCCTCATGCCTATAATCCTAGCACCATGGGAGGCCAAAGCCACAGTATTACCTGAGGCCAGCCTGATCAAGTATAAGACCCTATCTCTGCAAAAAATAGAAAAATTAGCCAGGCACAGTAGGACCTACCTGTAGACCCAGCTGCTCAGGAGGCTGAGGCAGGAAGATTGCTGGAGTCCGGGCGTTTGAGGTTACAGTGAGCTGTGATTGCACCATTGCATTCTAGCTGTGGTGACAGATCAAGACACTGTCTCAAAAATAAATAAATAAATAATAAATAAAAAATATCATCAGCCTTCATGGGAAATAAGGCAGTAGACTGTGAAGCTGTCAGGAACCACCATTTGGTCCAACTGGTGTCTTAGCATGTTTACTCCATTTCCTCTTCCCACAACAGTGCAGATTGAAGCACTGTTCCCAACAAGGCAGCCTCCAAATCTGTATGACCTTTTAGCTTAGCTATCTTCAGGCTTTAGGTATCTATTTAATTCTTGGGAGAGGGAGAGGGGAGAGGGAAACAGAGGGGAGAGAGAAGAGAGGAGGGAGAAGGAGAGGAGGGGAGGGGAGAGGGCCAATGGATACATTAGTTTTCCTTCAGTTATCCAGCTTTCTAGGGCTCCTAGATGTTAAAAATCAATCTTGTTAATCAACAACAAAGAAGATGAAAGATAAAATCAAAACCAACAGGAGCAAAATAGTATCAGTTGCTATATTTTCTCACTCTGTGACATTTCATTTTAGTAGATTAGCTAGAATTTAGGGCAAGAGCTTAAAATAAACACTTTGTAAGCACAAAGTCTGCAGTCTGGATGGAGTTGGGGAACAATCACTTATACTATGTACATGTTTCTATGTGTATCTTTGTCTTTATTTTCACTCATTCCAATGTAAATACTGAATTTCTATAATAATTGTAGTCCTATCTCTGCTAACTTTTAAAATTATTCAGAATGTTTGGAAGGATCTAAACTACATTAGTGGTGACTGGAGTAGGTTAGAGTCCACAGAATCTTCACAGGTTGTTTTTAGAGCCCATAGAGCTTTCACAGTTTAGTTCAATTTCATGATTTTACAGACAGTAAATGGATGGACAAGAGAAGAGAGTGATGCAAGGCCACACCGTTCACTAGAAATGAAGCTGGACTCCACTTTCTGTCACTGTGCTTTTAAATTCACTTATTTCTCAAAAATACTATTTAGCAAACAGCTCATTTTAACAGAAGGGACAAACAACATCTAATAAGGCTATTTGAAGGTTTTTCTCTCTTCATGTATGATAATTTTCACAAACTTGTGCTGGATTTGCATTTAACCTTCAGTATATTGTTTACTCTGCAGGGTCCTCAGTTTTTTTTTTTTTTTGTTTGTTTGTTTTTTTTTGCAGTTTTTGGCCGGGGCTGGGTTTGAACTTGCCACCTCCAGCATATGGGGCTGGCGCCCTACCCCTTTAAGCCACAGGTGCTGCCCGGGTCCTCAGTTCTTTTTGATTTACTACAATTCCCTTTACAATAATAAAGTTACATGTAAATTCAAACCTATCAAAGAACCACCAGATTGGACTGCTAGCAAGGATTCTACATCTCAGGTGTTTCACTTAGTTCATTGTTGTTTGATGATATTTTTCTCCTCTTTATATTATTTGTGAAAGTTTATTATAATAGAGTTTAAGGGTGGTGCCTGTGGCTCAGTGGGTAGGGTGCTGGCCCTATATATTGAGGGTGGCGGGTTTGAAACTGGCCCCAGCCACAAAAAAAAAAGCAACAAAAAAAATAGCCGGGGAGTGGCACCTGTAGCTTAAGTGGCTAAAGCGCCAATCATATACACCAGAGCTGGAGGGTTCAAATCTGACCTGGGCCTGCCAAACCATGACAACTACAACCAAAAAATAGCCTGGCGTTGTAGTGGGTGCCTGTAGTCCCAGCTACTTGGGAGGCCGAGGCAAGAGAATCACTTAAGGCCAGGAGTTGGAGGTTGCTGTGAGCTGTGATGCAATGGCACTCTACCTAGGGCAATAGCTTGAAAAAAAAAAAAAAAAAATAGCCAGGCATTGTGTTGGGTGTCCATAGTCCCAGCTACTCAGGAGGTTGAGGCAAGAGAATTGTCTAAGCCCAGGAGTTGGAGGTTGCTGTGAGCTGTGACGCCACAGCACTCTACCAAGGGTGATAAAGTGAAACTCTGTCTCTAAAAAAAAAAAAAAGAATATAAAATATTAGATCTGAAGGAAACCTTAGAAATCATATAGTCCAACTTTCTTATTAATTTATATATTTTATTCTTTTAAATATGACATTTGATAAAAGATTTATTTCTATAACGTATTATTTAAATATTTACAGTTTTCTCTTTAATAAGGCACCACCACCTCAGCTTTATTTTTATTTATTTATTTATTTATTTAGACAGAGTTTTACTTTGTCACCCTGGGTAGAGTACCATGGAGTCCCAGCTCACAGCAACCTCAAATTCCTGGGCTCAAGCGATCCTCTTATTTCAGCTTCCTGAGTAGCTGGGACTATAGGTGCCCACTACAACCTGGCTATTTTTAGAGACAGAGTCTCACTCTTGCTCAGGCTGGCGTCAAACTCCTAAGCTCAAGCAATCTGCCCATCTCAGCCTCCCAGCACCAGCTCAGCTTTAAAGAATTCATATTCTGAAATCCTCAAGGTAAAGTTTTTTGTTGTTGTTGTTTTGTAAAGATAGAGTCTCACTTTGTTACTCTTTGTAGAGTTCTATGACATAATAGCACACAGCAACCTCAAACTTTTAGGCTCAAATGATCCTCTTGCCTCAGCCTCCTAAGTATCTGGGACTATAGGCACCTGCCACAATGGCTGGCTATTTTTTGTTTTAGGGATAGGGGTCTCACTATTGCTCAGGATGGTCTGGAACTCCTGAGCTCAGACAATCCACCCTCCTTAGCCTCCCAGAATGTTAGGATGACAGGCGTGAGCCACCACACCTAGCCTCTCAAGGTAAGTTCTATGTTTATTGACCACAGACCTTTGAGAACTGAAAGGAACCTTTCAGCATAGTGATGGAAAGGATAGAAACTGGCTATTTTTAGTTGCCAAGAACATCCATCACATTCTAGCCAATACATTTTTTTATGTAGGCTTTTATTTATTTATGTATTTATTATTATTAATTATTTGAAACAAAGTTTCACCCTGTTACCATGAGTAGAGTGCCATGGTATCAGAACTCACAGCAACCTCAAACTGTTGGGTTGCAGTGATCCTCTTGCCTCAGCTTCCGGAGCAGCTGGGACTGCAGGCATGCCACAATGCCTGGCTATGATACATTTTTTTTTACATGAATAGTATAAGCCAAGTCCCAGGATGTCATTAAAGTATCCCTTATTATATGGACCAAAGATTGTTTCTAAAAAGGGCTCAAAAGTCAAATTCCTAAATAGTAAAAAAATTTTTAAAGTACGGTATGTATATTTAAAACAGTATATATTTTTCTATATATAGAAAAAATTATTGCTCATTCCTTTAAGAATAGCAAGCCATCTTCTCATTCCTAGCTTTTTGTTGATTCCATTGTTAGATTCTGTGCTATTTTATGTGCTGCTAGTTTAAATTTCTAGGCAACAAAGATAACAAGTTTGGAACAGTGTGGCTTCCCATTTCCACTTATATTTAAGAGGTAGGAGATGGTGTAGAAACTTAGATAAAGAGCCTACTAGTTGCCAAAAGTGTTTACATAAACACTGTTTCAAATAATCCTTATATTGGCTAGGAGAAGGTTTCTTATCTCCATCTAGGAGAAGAGGACACGGGGTCATAGAAGCTAGCTAAGTTATTTGCCTAAGATCATAAAAGACTGGAAGAGAATGCTAGGTCTGGCCAGAAACAGATAGTGGGAGATAAACATCTCACTTGGTAAGTAACTCACCTGTGTGTGGGTTTTTTTAAAATACATGATTAAAACTTTATTCTTTTTTTAGGGATAGGGTCTTGTTTTATTGGCTAGGCTGGTCTTGAACTCCTGGCCTCAAGCAATCCTCCCACCTTATGCTGGAATTACAGGTGTGAACCACCAGATCTGGCCTATAAATGACACATATTAATTGTACATATTTATGAGGTACAACATGATGTTTGATACATACTATACATTGATCAATTAGCATATCTGTTACCTTAATCATCTATTTCTTTGTGATGAGAACATTCTCTCCTAGCTATTTTTTTCTGTATATTTTCATTTCATTTCATTTTCTGTATGGAGAGAGTCTTTTAGTTATTTTAATACACAACACATTATTGTTAACTCTGGTCAGTCTGCTATGCGATAGAACACCTGCCTGCTGTCTAACTGTAGCTTTGTGCCCATTGACCACCCCCCTTCCCTACTCTCCTCAGCTTCTGGTAACTACTATTATACTATCTAGTACTTCTTTTTTATTTTTAAGAGATGGGAAGGCAGTCTTGCTATGTTGCCCAGGCTGGGGTGCAGTGGCTATTCATAAGCACAATCATAGCACAGTGTAGCCTTAAACTGCTGACCTGGAGCAATCCTCCAGCCTCAGCCTCCTGAGTACCTGGGACTATGGGCTCATGCCACCATACCCAGCTATACCACATTTTCTTTATCCATTCGTCCCTCAGTGGATGCTGAGGTTGATTCTATACCTTGGCTATTGTGAATAGTGCTGCAATAAACATAGGAGAGCAGCTATCCCTTTGACATGCTTATTTCATTTCCTTTGGATACACACCCAGTAGTGGGATTGCTGCAGTATGTGGTAGTCCTAGTTTTAATTTTTTGAGGAATCTTCATACTGTTTTCCAAAATGCCTGTAAGAAGGCAACTCCTATCCAATAGAGGCTTCTGAATTTCAATTTTCTGAAATAAAGATCATAACTTTTAACTCAAAGGCCCCAGTGTACTTCGAGTAAAGTGCCATTAAAAATAAGGTATAATATTGAATTCCTTTTTTTTTTTTTTGAGATGGGGTCTCAGTATATTACCCAGGCCCGAGTACAGTGGCTATTCCCAGGTACAATCACAGTGCCTCAAACTCCTCAAACTCGCTGCAAGCTTAAACTCCTGTGCTCAAGGGATTCTCCTGTCTTCGCCTCCTGAGTTGTTGTGACTGCGGGCATATACCACTGGACAGGGCCAAGTTCCTTCTTCTATTGGCAGTTTTACAGTGAAATTCCCCGTATGGGGTTGCTGCTGCTCAAGAGGTGGAGCTATGCTGGACACCTGTTGAGAGAGAGCTGCTTTCTCTTCCTGTGACTCTGAGTAATCCTCACAGGCTCACTATTGTGTTTTCAAACCTTTTCCCTTTTGGTTCTTTCAGTCACTGGGTGATTCATTTCTTAAGACTCAGAACTGGCGAAACTTACTAAAGGCAGAATACAAATGTTTACATACAATAACTAAGAAAATGCCATGAAGGCTACGTTGAACAGTTTGATGAGAATATTTCAGATTGTATATGAAACTAGCACATATGTACCCCTTGAATGCACTAATGTACACAGCTATGATTTAACGATTAAAAAAAAAAAGGGAAAAAATAAAATAGAAGAAAGATACATGGTTGTTGAACATGCAAAAATAATTAATTTTATTGGTAATCAACAAATAACAGTGAAAACAAAGTAGATTTTTGTTTGAAAAAGAAAATGAAAACAATTTAGATTTTTAAGAGCTCAAGCAGTTCGATAATATCTTACATTGGTGAAAGAGTGAACAGCCAAGAATTTATTTATACAAGCAGGGTGTGAGCAATCCCCGTAACCAGGAAGCTTAGTGCAATATAATGGAAATATAAAAAATCTTTTGAACTATATCGTCTTACCAGTTCTCTTCTAGATTAATCTCCAAGTAATAATGTTACAAGCTGTAATCAGTGGCTCATATTTGTAATTCTAGCACTTTGGGAGGCTAAGGCAGGAGAATTGCTTGAGTCCAAAAGTTCAAGATTAGGTAGTCAACATTGTGAGACCTTGTCTCTGCAAAAAATAGAAAAATTAGGCAGGTGTGGTAGCACACACCTTTATTTCCACATATTTGGGAGGCTGACACAGGAGGACTGCTTGAGCCCAGGAGTTTGAGGTTTCTGTCAGCTATCATGATGCCACTGTACTAAAGCCCAGGCAATGGAGTGAGACCCTATCTCAAAAGAAAAAAAAAAGAAATATTAGGAGAAGTGAAGAATATTAATGGTGGCTTTAGAAACAACTAAATGTTCTTTTAAAACATTAGTTAAATGTATTATAGACGATTAATACAAGGAAATGTTATTCAACCAGTAAAAGATTGATATATATCTTGAAAGAAGCTGATTCCTCTTGAGTCTCTCACATTCCTGCGTGTCTTGAGAGCAGAGGCACTGACTGCCTTCCTAATTGTCTTTACAAGGATGCATGCACAGTGCATAGCCCTGGAATAGGGAGACAGTGTTTTCCTCCAGAGCACAGGAAAGGCACACTTACTACCCAGTATTAAGGATTCAGCTTCTTTAAGCTTAGGGTTCTTTTCCTTTTATAAACCTTGGGCACATGGGCAGGTGTCACCTGGCCCTTTATACAACAACCTACATGATTAGGGCTTTGGGAATTAACAGGAGAAAATACAGACTCTCTGGCTACTGCTATTTCTGTAAATATGGTCATTTATTTCTAACCCAGGAGTCTTGTGTCTTCTGTCCAGTGCAATGGATTGAAAGTTTTATCTCCTCCACCAAAATTTCATGTGTTGAAATCCTAAGTTGGGTGGGATTAGTAGCTGAGAACTTTCGGAGGTAGGATGGTTAAATTTCAGGTGTCAACCTTAACTGGATTAAGAGATACTCAGCTACGTGGCAAAGTGTTATTTCTGGATCTGTCTTTCAGAAGATATTAGCAATCCTAAATTAAGAAATTAAGATATTAAAAATCATAAATTAAGTAAAGATGATTGACCACACCAATGCGTCATCCAATCTACTGAGGGCTAGACTAGAACAAAAAAGTAGAGGAAAGACAAATTTTCCCTCTGTTTGAGCAAGGACATCCATCTTCTCCTGTACTCGATATAAGAGTTCTGGGTTCTCAGGCCTCAGACTCAGCCTGAGACTTACACTAGTGGATCCTTTGGTTCCTTCAGACTTGGACTGAATTATAAGATTGGTTCTCTGGCATATAGACAGAGGACCATGGAACTTCTCAGCTTCTATAATCACGTAAGCCAGTTCCCATAAGAAATCTTGTCTGTCTGTCTAGTCTAATGATCTATCTATCTATCTATCTATCATCTATCTATCTATATCTAATCTCTCTCACCTATTGGTCTGTTTCCCTGAAGAACCCTGAATAATACACAATATAAAACTAGCTTATAATTTATTTAACCAGACTCCCATTGATTGATTGTTTTTTGACTAGTACAAATAATGCTACAATTAATCTTCTTGTCTAGATACCTTGGTGGGTGAAAAAGATATATCTATATACTAAATAAAAGCATTCTCAGACCTGTGCTACAGTGTTCCAACCACAGTGATTGGTTGGGAGCCTTTGGCTCATTTCACAGTACTAGGTCAAAAATATTTTTGGAAAAAAACTAAAAAGCTATTAAAAAGGAAATGTAGGGGGCAGTGCCTGTAGCTCAAAGGAGTAGGGTGCTGGCCCCATATACCGGAGGTGGTGGGTTCAAACCCAGACCTGGCCAAAAGCTGCAAAAAAAAAAAAAAAAAAAAAAAAAAGATATGTAGTATGATTTTATTTTGAATATATGAAGAAGTAGAAGTCAGGAGAAAAGTTACAGCAATGTTAACAGTGGTTAATTTTGGGTTGGGACTTTTATTCCCTATGGTTCTCCATATTTTCTGATTATTTTGAAATGAGTATGCATTTCATTTACAATTAGAAGGGTAATAAGACTACTAAAAGTAAGAGGCCACAGACAATTAAAGCAAGGGTGAAAGACAAGGATATAGACACAAGAAGACATTAAAAGATATGAATGAAAAGGTTTCATATCACAGAAATGAGGTGATAGATTTTAATTGGAATTGTTTCATGCAGACTTAGTATTTCTTGAATTCAGAGGAAAGAAATGCTTCCCAATAAAGCAGATGTGGGGATTGGCAAAACCCCAAGTATTCATTTATTCTTTTATTTATTTTGCATACTTGTTTTTTTCTCTATACTTATTAACCAATTCGATTTCTTCCTCATCTTCCTCCTCCTGCTCTTTCCTTTGTAGAGATGGGTCTTGCTCTTTCTTAGGCTGGTCTCAAAGTAACCAATTCTATTTCCTGAATAACTCCTCTGTGCCTAGTCCTGCATTAGATGCTATATCAGCGGTGATATCAGGAACAGGTAATAACAGGTAAAGCATATGATGCTATGCTTTATGGTGATTTTATATAGAAATTTCTCACAGTTTGTTGTTAGTCGAGGACTTCATCTTGTTTGTTGTTCTTTTGATGATTTTATTACTCATATTCCATTTTTACAAGTGTGTGGATTTATGAAGGAATATAGACAGCAAATGAAGTCATCAGTTTAGTCACCTACTGATCAAATGAGTGTCTTGCAGAGAAATGACAGTGAGTCTCTGATACTTCAGCTCCTCATTTTTGAAAATAATGCATATGAATCCATCAGAGGGTTTCTGATTAACAGATAGCTAGCAGTGTAAATGCAGATTTCTCCTTAGCTAATAGGTTTATGTGGAAATGGCAAAAAATATGATGGTAACACTGAACTTAGATTTCTGAACTAACATTTTCTGGTTAGCAGACATTGGATTTAGACCCTCCCACTTAACCTCTGTAATAGAGGGCTATTTCCTATTAATATTCCTTTTGTATAAATCCTTCTCCCTACCAGGGAAAATGACTGTTCTGATTTTCAGGGAGCCATCTTGTGTCTGCTATTCATTTGCTCCAAAGTCTTTTGTATGAGTAATGTTAATGAGTGCCTCTGACTTCTAGAATAACATTTCTGACCCAGCACTCTGGAAAGAATATATCTGTTCAGCTCACAGAAATTGCTGGTAGGTCAGGAAGCATTTTAATTTATTCAAGGGGAGACTTTCAATTCGTGCTGGGGGAAGTTAGGTAATTTGTTAAATTTGTGGTGAAACTTTAAATGCTAACATTAAGCTTGACAGAGTAGTTGGTGACATTTGGTTATGTTTTGGCTTCATAAAAGCCTCTGGCTGACTTAAAAATAAATTATTATAGACAAACCATTAAATTTTATGAACTATGAATGTCCTTAATAGCCTGGTTTAATAAAATGTTCTATGTTTCTTTATGGGCCATTTCTTTTACTTGAACCATGCTCACATTTCAAATACCGTTGACTATGGAAAAGGTGATTATTTCACTTTCTCTAAGATGATAGTGTGACTGGTGCCCTTTTGAAGCATTTGACTGTATTTGATCTCCTGCTAAAGTGAGATTGAAGAATTAGATAGTATTACAGTTGTTCCCCTAACCCTTGGGAGATATGTTCCAAGTCCCCCAGTAGACGCCTGAAATCATAGATTGTACATAACCCTATATGCAGTATGTTTTTTCCTATATAGTCATACCTATGATAAAGTTTAATTTATAAATCAGGCACAGTAAGAGATAGAAAGCAATAACAAAGTAGAACAATTATAATAATTAATAAAAGCAAAATAAGGGACTTAACACAAGCACTATGATAGTGTGACAGTCGGCTATTAAATGGTTAACAGGTGGGCATTCACCATGTGGAGACACCAGATAAGGGATAATTCATGTGCTGAGCTGAATGGACTGCAATTAAAAACTTATGAATAATTTTTTATGGAATTTTCCATTTAACATTTTCGAACTTTGGGGGACCTCAGGTGATTGAAACTGCAGAAAACAAAACCATGGATAAGGAGAGAGAGACTATTATACTGAGAGTATTTGTTAACTAAGGAAAACTTCTGGTTATGGTAAATGTGTGATTAAAATCACTTCTGACTGCATAAAGACAATGGTCTATGAAAATGGTGATTCAAAAGGTTAATTTTGTCTACATTTATATGATTTAGATTTATATTTAAATTAACTGGATTTTTTTTTTTTTTTTAAGAGATGGGAGTCTCGCTATATTGCCCAGGCTATCCTCAAATTCCTGGGCTTAAGAACCACCTGGGCTCGAGTGATCCTCACATTTCAGCCTCTCTAGTTCTGGGACTACAGGTGCATGCCACCACCTACAACTTTTTTTTGAGACAGTCTCGTTTCTTTGCCCTTAGTAGAGTGCCATGTGTCACAGCTCATAGCAACCTCAAACTCTTGGGGGTCAAGCATTCCTCTTGCCTCAGCCTCCTGCGTAGCTGGGACTACAGGTGTCTGCCACAACACTTGGCTGGTTAAATTTAATAGTTTAAGTTAAATTTATATGCTTTCCTACTATGTCCTAATAAGGTATGCCTTAATAGGGAAGCATAGACACACTGGATGATCCTGATGTCTTGTAAGGAAAGCTAGAGAAGGGTACTTGCAGGGTTTTGAGGATTAGGGTTAGTTACAGAATGGCATTGATAGAGATCAGTCAGGATTTATAAATGAGGTGAGTTATGAATACTTGAGTCTAAATATGCTGCTGTTAAAAGAATTTGAGCTTAGATCATTTTGCATGCCACAGTTTGGTACGGTCTATCTAT
This sequence comes from Loris lydekkerianus, assembly GCA_963574355.1. NCBI lineage: Eukaryota > Metazoa > Chordata > Mammalia > Primates > Lorisidae > Loris > Loris lydekkerianus. The sequence goes on from CAUYPK010122325.1 coordinate 18,551, forward strand.
TTTGTGAATGATGATAAAAATTTTCAAGCTGTGAGCTCTGTTTCAATTTTGAGTTACTGTCTTCTGATCATTCTTTAGTCTAAGCTGAAGGAAGGACCATTATCTGTGGGACATCATCAATTAGATCTGAACTATTGTCTGTAGTCTGCTGATTAGAAGGTTGCTCAGAGAAATGTCATCTGCAGAGGAATAATAGTTCTTCACGTTTCCTTAGTTACAGGATGAGCTGTTGAATCATCAGGTAGGACAGGGACTACACAGCAGCATTTAAGTCTCTAGGAAGACTGTATACCTGGGACCTACAAAATAGGCAAAACAAAGACAAGGATTATTACTAAAGTCTGAAGCATGCCCATGCGTCCATCATCTGTTTGGATGTCTTTTAATTTGGATGTGGATTGTTTGACTTTGCCAATTTTTGAATAATTGGTTATTCAACCTGATGGCTTGTTAGGGGCAAAATTCTTGAGTACTATGATTAAAAATGGAGATGTGTGCTAACAATTTACATAATGTAACTCTGAACAGTAGGAACAAAGCCATGGGTTTGCCTGGCTAGCTGGTTAGTGGTTTCTGCCTCTATAAAGGGTCGTGGCATTAGGAAGGTTGAGAACCACTGCTTTAGCATGACATGAATAGATGGCTCTTCTCTGGTTAATTTATTATAATAACTATCAATATTAGCATGGAGGGAAGTGGAATTCTATATTGATTAATAATATAATATTACTTTTATATGGACTAATCACTGATTTTTCTAGGATTAGGAAACATGTTATAGACGTTAAAGGTCTTGAAAAATCTCTGGTTCAGTTTATCCCAGAAAGTATACCATGAATGCTACCAATTGACGTGTATGCTTTAGATAGAGGCACACGTATTTTGTATATAGTTATTGTGTCAGTCTTTCATATGAACATGGCTGTGTTTCCTTCTGCCTGAAAGGCATGTGATTATTGCAACATATTGATATCAACTCATTTATTTGTATATAAGTAATCCAAAAGGCTGATTTTTAAAAATTTAACTTCACAAACAAAATTAAATGTATCTCATGGGAATAAAGTTCTCAAGGCACTTGTGCCACCAGTTTGAGCAAACTTGGAAATTCTGCATGGAGACTGATTATATAGTCTTAGAAGAATCTAACTTTTAACCCAAACCACTTCTTTATAGCTTTTAATTGGTAATGAATCCAGTTAGATACCTTCAGAAGCTTTATTCCTACTGAACAATAATAAATATTTTCAGCTTACTTTTTACATTTAAAAAGTAAATATATTTAGAACACTTTATTAATATTTGTTGATTGAAAAATACTACCAAAAATTCATGTGTTGCTAAAATTTTTGAGCAGAGAACCTATATCTTGATCCTAATATCAAAAGTTTTAAAAGCTTAATTTTAGTTCTGTTCTATTTCTTCTTTATTTGCTATGCAAGTCCCAGAGTTTGTTGTTTGCTACTCAGGTGACAGTGTTTGTAAAAGGTGAAGTTTTGTTCCTATAATAATGTGGAATCATTTCAGAAATAAACTTAGTTTCACCTTGCCATTTGTTTGACAATGGGAGATCATTATTGGACTGCAGGCTCACATTTGCCTATCTACGTTATCTTCTAATTAGCCTGATGGGTGCTTTCAGAGCCAAAGATTTCTCTATACCATTGATCTCTTGATTTTTAAATTACGCCTGCCATGAGTAAAATACCTTGAAAATGTTTCTCCATAACAAGTGTATATATTCCTTTTTGCCTCTGGATTATGCTTCCCTCTGTGTGTGTGTCTATATATATATATATATATATATATATATATATATATATATATATATACTGTGTGTGTGTATATATATATATACACACATGTATGTATTAATTATTGTCATTCTGTATATTAAGTATTAAGAGAGTCTACCATCTAATTTTTGAGATAAAATATAAACAGTTTCTCTTATTTCAAAACATATTCTGTGGGGTATGTAACTCCACTTTGGAAACTATAGTCCTATATTTCTGATTCTTAATAATTTTCCTGCTTAATATATCTTTGGTATCCATCTCACTTTTAGTATTAATATTTTAATATCACGGAGCAGTGACTCATCTGAGGGGAGAGTATGAGGGCAGATGCCTAAGGACTATAATTTGAAAAAGGTTCTTTCGGTGATCTTGACCCAGTTCCCCCAGATGAACATACTTGCCACCCAAGACACTCCATCTCATGAAGATGCTGACTGGTAATAATAACACAGCCTTAAAATTCCTTAGCCAGTGGAAAAATGGCATGAATTGCAACTTTTTTTTCACACAGATTGTACTTGGATTAATGTGACAGCAAAAAAATGAGGCAGAATAATAAAACAAATACTTAGTTTTCTATCGAAAAAAAAAAAACAAACCTATATGAATTTTTTTTGTAGAGACAGTCTCACTTTGTTGCCCTAAGTAGAGTGCTGTGGTGTCTCAGCTTACTGCAACCTGCAACTCCCAGGCTTAGGCGATTCTCTTGCCTCAGCCTCTCAAGTAGCTGGGACTACAGGCGCCTGCCACAACACCTGGTTATTTTTTTGTTGCAGTTTATCCAGGGCTGGGTTTGAACCTGCCACCCTCGGTATATGGGGCCGGTGCCCTACTTACTGAGCCACAGGCACCCTACCCACTGAGCCACAGGCACTGTCCATTTTTTTTTTAAAAAGTGCTTTATATTTCTGGGAAGCCCCTGTGGCTCAAAGGATGCTGGCCCCATATACCAGAGGTGGTGGCGGGTTCAAACCCAGTCCCAGTCAAAAACTGCAAAAAAAAAAAAAAAAGTGCTTTATATCTCTATATGTTTAAAAGAAATGGTCACTGAAATGTCATATGCAATTATATCTTACTGTAAGCTGAAATTTTCTTAAAAACTTGTAATTAGGTGAACTTAAGTTTTATTTTGTAAGTAGAATCATTTTTAAAATGTGCTGGAAGAATCTATGATTTAAGGAGCTTTAAGGGAAATCTCATTTTGCAATGCAAATAATCATTTTTTGGGTAAGAAGTTTCCTAGCCTAGAAAACATTAGGCAATGGCAAGGAGGTGATTGTGAAAGAGTCCAAAGCTTTCATTGTACATATAAATTGGAATGGCTAATTGAAGTACATATCCAGATAATTTCAACCAAACTCTCTTCTTTTGTTTGAAATACATGAGGCTGAGTTATAAAAGAAAAACCTTGGCTATGTATGATGGCCCATGCCTGTAATTCTAGCACTTTGAGAGGCTGAGGTGGGAAGATCTCTTGAGGCCAGGAGTTCAAGAGCAGCCTGAATAAGAGTGAGACACCACTTCTATAAAAAAGTAGAAAAAGTAGCTAGGTGAGGGGGCACACACCTATAGTCCCATCTACTCTGGGGGCTGAGGTAGCAGGATTGCTTGAGCTGGGGGGTTTGAGGTTGCACTGAGCCTGGGCAACAGCATGAGAATCTATTCCTCTTTTTTCCCCAAAAGGTAAAAAATATTTCTGATAGAATGTTCTAGCAATAGTCTGAAGAGAAACCCCTTAAAAAAGAAATCTATGGTTGGGCGGCACCTGTGGCTCAAAGGGGTAGGGAGCTGGCCCCATATGTTGGAGGTGGTGGGTTCAAACCCAGCCCCAGCCAAAAACTGCAAAAATCCCCCCAAAAGACCACAAAAGAGATCTATGGTCATATGAATTTAGAAAAACACATCCTACTTGTCCCTTCTTCTGTAGTCACCTTGAATTAAAGACCATGAGAAGTCCGGTAGAAATGAATGCTTTTGAATGTAGTTTAACCTACTATTTTCTAAACTTCCTTGCCAGGGAACCCTTTATTTACATAAAATTTGTTAATATGCAAAGGACAACTGGTGTTCTTTGAAATGCATTCTTGGAAATTTTGGCTTAAATTATATCAATACCTCTATAGCCACAAGTACTAGAGTTGAAATTACTACTCGGTTGTCATAGGAGTTAAGGGCTGTGTTAAGCTGTGACATGAGTGTTCACAGTCTCCCACTATTGCTGCTGGTAGTTTGAGGAATTTGTTTAAGATCCTCCCGACAAACAATGGATTTATTAATAATTAGGCTTTGTTCCTAAAGAGATAAATAGCTACCCGGTGGACTGAGATTGGCTTAATGGTTTTCTTTTCTTTCTTTCCTTTTCTTTCTTTTTTTTTTTTTAAGAGACAGAGTCTCACTTTGTTGCTCTCAATAGAGTGCTATAACGTCACAGCTCACAGCAACCTCCAAGCCCAAGAGCTTAGGTGATTCTCTTGCCTCAGCCTCCCGAGTAATTGGGACTACAAGCGCCCAACATAACACCTGGCTATTTTTTTTTCTTTTTTGGTTGCAGTTCTGCTGGGGCTGGGTTTGAACTTGCCACCCTCCATATATGGGGCCCGTGCCCTACCCACTGAACCACAGGCACCTCCCTGGCTTAGTGGTTTTCCTAGAGTCTATATTTTACCTGAGCATCCCCACCCCTAGTTGCTTCCTGTTTTTTAATGGAGTGGGAAGGGAAGAGATGAAGCATTTTTTCCTAAGTGAAGAGGTTCCCAGAGCTCAATCGGTAAAGCGGAGAAAAGAGATTGGATACCAAAAAAACCTTGAGCTCCCCCTAGAGGTAAGTATCTGATTATCACTACTTTGGCAGGATTTAAAAATACAATTATTTTTAGGTTTGTATATCATGGAAATTATTTAAAGTTCCATTTAAGAAGCACCCTAATATTTTAGTTAAAGAAGTAAACAGTAGTTATCTTTTAATACGTGGATTAGTGCTTGTTTGAATTTATATGTTGTTTTATAATTTAAAGTGTGTGTCTCATCAGTAAAATATTTTGAAATGTCTCTGCAAAAATGTGTATTCTGTTTTTCAAAATGTGTACCTATGCTATTATCATTCTGTATATGAAATATTGAGATAATTTAATTTACCTACAGATATTGCAGAATTTATCAATAGTTCTACTACCTATAGAGAATGAACTAGTCAGAAGCTGTAATTTTTTTGGTTAAGAAACAGCCACATGTGTTCAGTGTAGACCACTCAATGTGTAAATGCTATGTCTTATCTAAACACCAATTTGACTAATGTGACTTTTATGAAGTCTTCAAATGTAAACTCTTTATCCTCCTTCCCAAACTGAGTCATTTGAAGTACATTTATTTATTACATTTATTTCTTATATTTATCTACCTGTATTTGGTACACAGCAGGTGCCTCTCTTAAATGTGACGATATTAAGAGATGCTTTCTCCTTAGGATGCCTGTGGTATTTGTGATTCTGCTAAGACCACTTTAGAACTATGGCTGTTCAAACATTGTACACAAATGTGTTGTTCTCTGTTTTATGATGTCCATGACCAGAAAAAGGGTAGGCTGAGCTCAGAGAGCTGCTCCCTGGTCCAGTCTCTTCCAATGCTGTGATTTGGAGAGAATTCTTTAGCTTTTCAGGGCCTCAGAGTTTTAGATATTAATAATGAGATGCTGTACTATCCCAAGTTGAACCCACACTATCCACTGTGCTCGTGGAAAGGAAATCTACCTGGCTAGCAAATTGAGGCACATTTATCCCTGAGTATAATATGTGGGGAAGATGACAAGGGGTAGATAAAGTCAGTACAATCATAGACTATCTCCTTAGAGATCATATTTCTTAGAGATTTTAGAGTAGGCAATATTATTTTTACACTAAAACAAAAATAAATTTGCTTGGGAGCACATTAAAAAGACATGAAATTTTAACACAAAACATAAGAATGAATTTTGAATCTTCCAACAGGGCATATGTTCATGTCTCTTTATAGTTAGGTTTTGTTCCACTAGAATGGCCTGGGAAGCTCTGCCCTCAGCCCCTGAATCCAGGTAACAGCAGTGCGGCCTGGACCCGACTCCAGGATGAGACAGTTCCAGGATGAGCCATCTATCTTCCTCCAGGTCACTCTAGGTTAGCTGCGCACCCTGCTTCTCCTGACACTCCAGGGTGGGTACATTTATCACACAGTTGCTGTGTGCCAGGTCCTGGGCCAAGCCCTTTACACACATTCCTTCATTTAATCTTCATAGGAGTTCTGTAAGGTAAGAACTATTACCTTGTTTTACAGATGAGAAAACCAAGACCCGGGGATTTGAAGTTACTGTGTTTGGCCAGGCAGTGAGTGCCCGGGGGAGCTGAAGGTTGATCTGTGTAGCTTTCCAGTGTGCTGTGTCACCTCTAACCCTGTAGGAGTGCTCGCTAGGTTGCCCCCTGGAAGTGAAGTGAGGAGTGGGCAGTGTTAGGAGAACACCTCTCTTGACTCAGAACCTGAATGATAGGGGCCAAGCAGTGTCAGACACCACGACCGCATTAGCAATCAGCCTCTACAGAATCTAGGAGATTTCACTGTGCATGGTTTGACCTAAGTCTCATATTTCAAAGATACAGTTGTGATGAGCTTAGTACCATGATGCACTCCAAGGCCCAAAATAAAGGAAGTCCCAAATGGATTAAGTGCTTTGAGGTTTTTAGATCTTTCGTGTTGCTCAGATAAAAAATGGAGAATGAAGATAACGTAGTTTAACTTGAGAATGTAGTTTAAATACATTCTACTAATAATGTACTACAAACTACTAATAATGTACTTTAGTACTTTAGTTTGTAGTAGTAGTACTACAAACTACTAATAATGTAGTTTAACTTGTGTGTTAAGTGTTTGCTACGCCCCTGCACCAGGCCCTACAGCCAGCTGGAGGACACAGACATGCACAGGAATCAACTTTATTGCAGGGTGTGTTTAGTGCTAAGAGAGGAGTCAAATAACACCCTTTATTTTGCTATTTCCTACTTCATATATTCAAAGGAGGAGGATCCCTTTTTCTTTTATTTCTTTATGAGCGGGTGGATGTTTGGAGCCCTGTTATTTGTTGGGGACATCACCATATGATATGGCTTCTTGGTGGTTGGTCTTTCACGGTAGCAGGCCCCAAGATTGAGGTGGTCATCGCATCATTTATTAAAACAATTCCCTTTGTTTAGTGCTCTGATTGTTGGCCCGATGAGGGAAAACCGTGAGAAATTTTGCTTGTTTGAGAACTTTTCGGTTTCTTCTGGCTGTCCCCTTGCTTCTGCTAATATAATTTGTGTCTCACTCAGGGTTTGAAGTTATTTGGTTTATTAAGGGAGCCCATATGAGGTGCTCAGTCAGTATCATCTCATCTCTGAAATCCTGCCTGTTGTTCCAGGAAGAAGGATTTTAATGGGCTCTGGTCCCTTTAGGAAGCTTTGTTTGAAATTCATTTAGGCGTAGAAATTTTATGGGTGCAATCAGATCCAGACACGGCTTAATGAAGTTCTAGGCGGGATGTGCAGTGAGTGATCTCTACCTCCTCCAAGTCCTCAGTTACGCTTCTCTAATATACCATTAGTTTTCAGAAAAACCAGACTCTATGATCCAAACTCTAATTGACCCTAAGACTAATGAGATACAAAGGCATATTCTTTTTTTCCTTTAAGTTTTTTCCCTCTTGGGAGCAAAAAATCTTAAACTATGGCTATAGAATTTAAATGTGTGCATTTTGAATTTGCAAAGTATGGAAAATAATGTGAAATTATCGGCAGGTCAGTGAATTAGAATTTTTTGAGACTATTAAAACATTATAGTATAACTTTTTCATTTATTCTTGTGTCAACTATTGCCTAGACTAATTGAGTATCATAATGTATATTTACCTTATTCTGCTTTACGAAGGACTTCAAAATAATACAAACTATGTCCTATAACATATACTTTGACTGTATTATCCCCATTCTTATTTGAGGATACTGGAATTTAGAAAAGGTAAGTACCTTGCCTAATTTCACACAGTAGTGGTCCTAGAAAGGAAACTCAGACATTTCAACAGCCAGCGCAGGGTTTTTCCCACCACAGAGTTAGGTTCTCTGGCTGCTGTTATGCGTTCAGTTTTGCTTAATAGCCATATTGCTTGCTACTGACATTTAGCTGTCACCTGATTGGCTACTAGGCCCTGGGCACTCAAATACCTCCTAGTGCTGGGGGGCTCATGTAAATGAGTGTGGTGCGCTGGATGTCAGAACAGGGAGTGGTAGGGACTGTGGCAAATTGGAGAGTGAACACTTCCCTAAAAGAGGGTGCCCTTGGTGTTACCAAATCTCTTATGTTTTTGAGAAGAACCAAAGATCTGGATTTTATATGAAGTATCTTCATTTTAAACAGCAATCCCCAATTGTTTTTTTCGTTTTGAAACTCTGAAAGCCAAACAAAAAACATCTATCAGGTTGAGTCAGCCTGTGACTGCCAGTTGTGTCATGGGCTTGCTTCTTATTCTCTTGGAGGTATAAGTGGGGGAGAGGAAAGTGGGGGTGATAAGGTTGATGTCATTTCCTCCAACACTACAGGCTTCTTTTCCTGAAGTCAGGATGTCTGAGCAAAGTTGGGAAGCTCCACTGTGGGTTTCCGGGCTGCTTTAGTGTGGACTGTTTTGGGACTGCCCTCTTGCAGTTATCTGAAATGAGGGAGCCTTCCTTATAATTAGAGCTGACCAAGGAGTACCATGGCATTGCCCACTCTCCAGTATTTAGGTATGCATTACTTAGTATCTTTATTTTTCTTTCTTCACATCCTTCATTTCTTGCTGCTTCTTGGGGATTTCACTTTCAGCTGAAGTTGAAACTGAAATCAGCAATGTTTGCAAACTTGTCTTTGCTTTAGAACAGGGCAAAGTTATTTTAAACTAGATTTCTTTTTGTTTGTGTGATCTATAGATTTTGTTTATTCAGTTTCCTGTCCTTGTAAGCACAGAGAGTTGAAAACTAATTTAATTCAGTTTCCCCAGATGCCATCTCCTGCGTATTTCATGTTGGTTTAATTTAAGGGTTTTGAATTTTTGCCAAACCTGGTGCAAAGTGACTATGTTACTGCTACATGCTCCCCTGCAAAAAGTAAGCATCACTCGCAGGTTTTTTTCTTTATTATAAAAAAATTATCTATATGTCTAATAAAATTTCATCTAGATTTACACGTGCTGTAACTCAGAGATTCTTTTATTGTATCAGTGTTTGAACATTCTTGATCTTTGGACGTATGATGTAAAGGTGGAAAAAACATGGTAGGAAGAAGGTTCAGAAACTCTAGAATTAAAAACTATCATTGGCTGAACACTTACTATTTGGCAGGCACCCTGCTAATAAATTTACAGGCATTTCTATACTATATAATTTAATCCATTAAATCACATGTAAGTTACCTATCAATCCCAAATTAAAGATGAGAAAACTGTGTCTTGCCCAAGGTCCAATGGCTAGTTTGTGGTAGACCTTGGATTTAAACCTAGGCTTATTTGATACCCAAGGTGTCACATTTGAACCACCATGTTATATTGGATCCTCATCAAAGATATAATTGTTTCTACTGCTTCAGGAGCTATGCAACAGAATAAGTCAGGCAAACAAAGCTAGCTGGAGTGAGCTGTGAAGGTTATTCTGCAAAATTAGATGACATAAGATACTTACCAGGCAGAGCAGAGGCACACTTTTCATACTTAGCAGAGCATCAAATGCTGTGTAATTCCCAGCATTTGGGAACATTCCCAGGCCTGGTGAACGTTAAGCTCTGGGAATGCTGGTGAGGGCATCAAATTCTAATGTATGGGGTCTGATGTGTGAGAGTGTTCTGTCTTTAGCAGTCCATGATATTGATGGTAAATGCCCATTGGAGGAAATAATACCAAATTTTATGACAAGGTAGAATATTGATTTCTGTCATGTTTTGCATAAATTTGGCCACTTTGTGTTTTAGTATATGAATGCTCCTTAATTATTAGAACTTATTAACAGATACCGAGAATTTAATATCTATATATTCTGGTTTCCAACAAGTTGTTGCTATAACTGATCAGTTTGAATTGGGCTTCACCAGCTATAAATCCTCATTTGAATGACAGAGTTTAGCCTCACATCAGTCATGATACATTGTATGTGTGAGCAATTAAATCCAATTACTTCATTTTCGGCCATCAAGTTCTCCCATGTTCTATTTCAGGACATGGCTGCTTCACAAGATAGGAGACAGGAGCCTATCCTGTGGTACTGTTGTACTTACACTGAAACTTATGCTTATTGTACTGATTTCAAGATTGTTTGCTTCCAAGGATGTAAACAGATTGCTGGAATTAACACAGGAAAGTAGGGAAAAATGAAGCTATTTTTTCATGCTTCTTATTTTTTATTTTTTTTGAGACAAAGTTTCACTCTGTCACCCTAGGTAGAGTGCCATGGCATCTTAGCTCACAGCAACTGCAAAACCCTGGGCTCAAGTAATCCTTTTACCTCAGCCTCCTGAGTATCTGGGACTACAGATGTCTGCACCATGCCTGTCTGTTTTTTTTTTTTTTTTCTATTTTTAGTAGAGACGGGTCTCACTCTTGCTCAGGTTGGTCCTGAGCTTAAGCAATCCACTCACCTTGGCCTCCCAGAATGCTAGGATTACAGGTATGAACCATTTCACCTGGCCCCTCTTTATTTCACCTCTTTATTTATTTTATGAATGTGTGTACTCTTCCTAACCTTCTTAGGGTTTTATTTATTTATTTATTTATTTGTTTATTTATTATTTTTGAGACAGAGTCTTACTTTGTTGCCCTCGGTAGAGTGCTGTGGTGTCACAGCTCACAGCAACCTCAAACTGTTGGCTTAGGCAATTCTCTTGCCTCAGCCTCACAAGTAGCTGGGACTATAGGTGCCTGCCACAACGCCCAGCTATTTGTTGTTGTTGATGTTGTTGCAGTTGTCATTCTTGTTTTAGCTGGCCCAGGCCAGGTTCAAACCTGCCAGCCTTGGTGTATGTGGCTGGCACCTACCCACTGAGCTGTGGGCGCTGCCTTTCCTCTTCATTTTTCATGCATGCATAAACCTGCACGTACTTATGTGGTACATGTGCTATTTTGATATAAGCATACAATGTGTAATGATCAAGTCAGGATAATTGGGATATCCATTACCTTAAACATTTATCACTTCTTTGTGTTAGAAACATTCTAATTCTACTCTTAGTTATATTGAAATATACAAATTATTGCTGTTGTCACTCTACTGTGCTACTGAACATCAGATCTTATTCCTTTCATCTGACTGTATTTTTATACCCACTAGCCCACCCGCCCACTACCCTTGCTAGTCTTGAGTAACCTTCGTTATACTCTCTATCTCAGGAGATTTAACCTATTTAGCTTCCATATATCAGTGGGAACATATGATTTTTGTCTTTCTGTGCTTGCCTTATTTCACTTAGCATAATGACCTCCAGTTCTATTCATGTTGTTACAAATGATAGAATTTCATTATTGTGATGGCTGAATAATATTCGATTGCATGTATTTGTCACATTTTCTTTATCCATTCATCCATCAATGGAGATTTATGTTGATTTCATGTCTTGTCTTTTCTGAGTAGTACTGCAACAAACATTGGAGTGTAGGTATTTCTTCAATACTTATTTCCCTTCCTTTGGATATATACCTAGTGGTGACATTGCTGGATCATATGGTAGTTCTGTTTTTAGTTTTGTGAGGAACTTCCATACTTTTCTCCATAATGGCTCTACCAATAATTTATACACCAACAGTGTATGAACATTTCCCCTTCTCCACATCCTCACCAGGTTTTGTTATTGCCTGTTTTTTGGATAAAAGACATTTTAACTGGGGTGAGATAATATCTCATTGTAGTTTTGATTTGCATTTCTCTGATGATTTCTGATGTTGAGCATTTTTTATATACCTGTGGGGGCATTTGTATGTCTTCTTTTGAAAAATATCTATTCAGATCCTTTACCCATTTTTAATTGGATTATTTGACCTTTTCCTATTGAGTTGTTGGAGCTTCTTATATATTCTGGTTCTCAATCTCTTGATAGGACGTTTGCAAATATTTTCTCCCATTCTGTGGGTTGTCTCTTTACTTAATTGATTCCTTTGCTGTTCAGATTTTGAGCTTGATGTGATTCTATTTGTCTAATTTTGCTTTTGTTGCATGTGCTTCAAAGAAATCTTTGCCCAGACTAATGTTCTGGATCATTTCCCTGATGATGTCTTCTACTAGTTTCATAGTTTCATGTCTTTGGTTTAAATCTTTTATCTATTTTGATTGGATTTTTATATATGGCAAGAGAGAGGGGTTTAATTTCATTCTTCTGCATGGGGATATTCAGTTTTGCCAGTATAATTTTTTGAAGAGATTATCCTTTCTCCAAAGTGTATTCTTGGAAACTTTGTCAAAAATAAGTTGACTGTAAGTGCACGGATTTATTTCTGTGTTCTCTGTTTTGTTATATTGGGGTTTTGGCCTGTTTTTTATGCTAGTACTATGCTGTTTCGGTTGATATAGCTTTGTAGTATAATTTGAAGTCAGCTAATGTAATGTCTCCAGCTTTGTGCTTTTTGCTTAGCATGACTTTGGCTATTCTGGGTCTTTTGTGGTTTCATATAAGTTTTAGGTCCTTTTTTTCTCTTTCTGTGATGAATGCCATTGGTATTTTGATAAGAATTGCATTGAATCTGTAGATTTCTTTAGTTAGTAATTATACATTTTGAAGAAGCCATTATGTTATAGATTTACCATTCTTTACTGGTCAAATATTTATCTGTTGTTTAATATACTGACAGGTTTTAAAGCATATAGTGGACTATTAGTATATATTTTTTATTGGATCTATTTATTATTTGAAAGACATTCGTGAAACTAAGTTAAAAGAGATGTTTGGTTTATGACTAATGATCTTTTTCTAATAACAGTTATTAATGTATGTAGCTACCAAGATAAAGAAAAGAACATTTAAAACTAATAAACTTAGAAGAAATTCTAGACTGGATGCATTGGGGATTGTTAGCAATGCTCTTTTGTGATGAAGTTATTGAATTATCACCTCAGCCTTTGCCTCCTTATGAGATATTAACATAATTCATGTGATAACTTATTTAAGTTTGTGGTAAATAATTCAAATGGTACAGAGGGATAGTGGAAAATAAACACTCCCTTATCTGCTTTCAGTTATCTTCTGATGCAACTTTATATTGATAAAATTTCCTTTTATCTTTCTAAACATTATCCGCATATATATTTATAGTCACATTGGCATCTGTGTATAATAGATTTATCTATTATCTATAATTACAGACCTATTTATCTTATTAACATCTTTGTTTTTCTATAAATAGGATCATAATATTTTCGGTTGTCCTATAATTTGCTTTTTTTTTTTTAAAAAAAAAACAAAACTTAGCATCACCTACTTTCTATTATTATGGGATGGCCAATAAGTGTACTCAGAGTTCTATATCCTTGCAGGCATTTAGATGTGGGGAGATGGCTGAGGAGTTATGTTTAGACCCTACACATCTGTGGACAGGTTCTTTACTCTTGCTTTTGGGTAGACTGTGGGCTCAGCTATTTGATTCCCCTTTTTACCACCTCTCTGACTTTGACGAAGTTACCTAGCCTCTCTTTGTCTCTGTTTAGTTTAATCATAAAATAGGCATCATAATAGTATTTATTTCCTATGTTATAAGAATTGAATAACATATTGTAAAATAGTTAACATAATTTCTGACACATAGTAAGTGCTCAATAAGTGTCAGGTATTATTATTATTGAGACTGAGGTAAGTTTTAGCTTTGTCTTTAATTTCTGAGAATTTAAATATGAAATTATCTTCAATGAATGTTAATATGGGTGTTTTAAAGCATCTGCCTTCAAGGGCCACTTAATTTAAAAAAGAAAAACACCTCTAGAATGAAATTGGGCTAGTCCCAACATGCCAGTCAAATTTGAAAATATTCATTTCCATGCAAATAAACTATCAACCTATTAATAAGTGGTAAAAATGTTGTATATAGTATTTAATTTTACATTTTCAGAAATGGGAGAAATTGAATGGGACTGAAAAGCTGAGAAGCTGGTAAAAATTTTTTATGAAGAAAGTGAAGTATGCTGAGAATCATGAACATAATTAGTGGAAGTTTAAGGGATGACTGGCTGTTTTTAACACTGCGAAGTTTATTAGGGAAAAGAGATTACCTGGGAAAATAGAGTCAGATTATCCCACTAGAGAGATACAGGGAAGAAATTGTGTAATGACTGGGACAGCTATGGGGAAAGATAGAGGAGGTCCTAGGACTCTCTTGGGCATATTAAGGGATGTTTATACACACACACACACACACACACACACACACACACTTTTCTCTGCTGTGTGCTTCTAACCCTGTGTACATGTATGGCGCTCACAGGCTTATGTCTCTAGCTTCCATTTCACCCAGTGGCAGGTACCAGGAGGAGACTGGAGGATTGAGAGGGGTGCGGTCTGGATGCTCCTTCTGCTGGCTTCTTTCCTGCCTGGAGTCATCTGGTGGTTGTAATCAGTGTGTCTGCTGTTTTCCATGACAGATCTAGCTTATTTCCTCAGGGTTTCTCTGTAATTATTTTTTGTGTTAATTCATTAGTTCATTGTTTGCCTCTCACCAGAATGTAAGTCCCAACAAGTTAGGGACCAGGTCTGGGTTGCTGACCCCCATATCTCCAGGCTAGCACAGTAGGTGACTTGCAGTAGGTGCTCAGTGAATAATTGTTACATAATGGAGGAAAACATGGAGTCATTGTGTGACAGCTTTGTGAATGCTTTCCATACTTAACCTCTTGGACATTGCTGAGTACCTGTGGTCTCCTCAGCTAGACTATAAATTGTCTCCCCCTCCCCCTTTTTTTTACAAAGAGAAAGTTCAGAGCACTTCCAAAGAGAGTTGGAAGTGGGTCCTTCTCATGGAGGAGAGAAGGTGAGAGAGACTGACTATAAATTTTCAGAGGGCAGATGCTTTATATTAGGAAGAAAACCCCTCCATCATGCCCAGGATCACATAGAACACACACTAAACCTTCCAAACATACTTATAGATTGGCTGACTAGTAGCATATAATGTATTATTAGAATTATTAATTGGTTAATTCAATAAATAGTTATTGAGCCTCTACTGTGTGCCAGGCATTGTTGTAGCCTCCCTGACAATATTAGTGTATAGAACAAAGATTCCTGGAACCTTTGGGAGGGAGACAGACAATATATATAATCATAAAGAAATAAGTGAAATTTATAGTATGAAGGTGATAAGTACTGTGGATAAAAGAGCATGCTCAGGAATATTGGGAGAAGGGTCCTGGGGTGGGAAAAGGGCACAGGTTGTGATAAAGATAGGATGTGGTGGTGGTGGGGCCTTACTGAGAAGATGACATTTAAGCAAGGTAATGAAGAAGGTGAGGGTGTTGGGTAGGCTGTCACCTGCAGGAACAGGAACAGCCAGTGTGATGCTCTGAGACTTATGCATGTTCAGGTGACAGTGATGAGGCTGCTGTGCCTGGGAAAGAGCAAGTCAGGGCAAAACAACAGCAGATGAGATCGTTGAAGGAAGAGGAGAAGCCAGAGCTGTCCCTCTGAGTGTCTAGGGAGCTGGTGCAGAGTTCTGAGCAGCAGGTGACATAATCTGACTTCTGTTCTGGAAGGATCACTGGATACTTCGTGGAAAGGCACAATAAGGTAGGAGGCAGGAAAAGTGATCAGGAGGGCTAGTAACAATGAGGGAGAGAGGGTGGCAGGGTGACAGCAGGTGGGGGTGGTGAGGGCTCAGACCTGGACATGCCTGAAGGCTTCTGTAGCTACTTGACAACCATGTTTAGTGCACACCTTATCTCTAGAGTGGGGCATAGAAGGAAAGAAGGAAAACATCGTCAGGCAAATGTTTCTGTGTGGTAGTTGTGACTAGCACACTCTGGGCTCCTTTCATTAAATACACAGCTGGCATCGTTCTCTTATCTGTTCTGTCTTTCAGGGACAGAACTGTTGACACGTCTTTGAATGAGAAAAGACATGCAGAGATAAATAGTTATCTGTTCTTTTCAGTTTGAGGGTTGTATGCTAGTAAATATATATTCTCATTTATTTGATTTTGAATGAGCAAATAAATGGTATCTTCTTAGCTGTACTTAGGGATCTAGGGGTCCCTAAGTGTCAGGGGTTCAATAAACAATTCTATTTGAATCTTCAAATCTAAAAAATTTGAATTTGAAATCTAAAATTGCTAGTTTTGTTTTTCACTTAATCCTATATAAGGAAAAATGGTGCATGGATAGTATTTTGTGTGAGCAATAGTGTTCTAACATGGCAAAATTAATTTATATGTTGATTTGGTTGAAATCCAAAAGTAAGAGTCATCGGCCCTTGGTATAATACTAAACAACCAAATGCTAGATTTGGGGCTATGGGTCCACAGATGCTCTCATTTTTAAAGCTGAATTGTTACATTAAAATATAGATCTGTAACACAAATGATGACCTATCTTAATAAATTTTGTACCAACAGGCAAGATTAGGAAAACATTTGCCATGAAACGATGTAAGCTATACTTGGGGGAAATTCATTTGTTATACAACTATTCCTTGCAAGTTGACTATGTACCACATGTGGGGATATATCAGAGAATGAAATGTTTCTGCCACATGGAATTGGCATTCAAGTGAAGGAGATAGGAAAGCATTTATATAACATCCAACTGTTAATCTCATGTGCTATAAAAATAAAACATAAATAAATGAAGAGTGGACATCGGATTGAAGGGTCAAGAAAGGTCTCTGAGGAGGCAGCATGTAAGCAGAGGCCTGACTGAAGTCAAGCTAAACGCACAGGGTGAGTATCCCAGGCAAGGTGAACAGCCAGGAGTAAAGCACTGAGGTGGGGATTTCACAGCTGCTTGCAGCAAAGCCCGGGTCTGTCTGCCAGTGCATTGTTAATAACGGCTCTGCTCCAGCTGGCTGTGCTGGGATGATCCCTGCAGAGGGCAAATGGCCTGGTGGTGACTAGAGGTCATCAGTGACTGCCCCTCATCTGCTCAGTCATCAATTCCTGGGTTGCTGCCCTTAATGCCTCTTGTGTTCGCCTGTTCTCTTCCAGACTCACATTATCATCAGCCTAGCTGCTCAACAATTCTTACCTGAATTGCTATATGGGACTATGAGGAAGGTCATTCTGTTTTTCTAGTTTGTCTTCTAGAGCCACAAAGAACAAGCCTCTACCTTCCCCATCACTTTCTATTATACATGGCAGTTGCTGTGGTTTGAATGTGCCCCTCAAAGTTCTTGTGTCAGAAACTTAATCCCAGTGTAACAGTACTCATAGGGGGGATCTTTAACAGGTGTTCAGGTCATGAGGGGTCTGCCCTCATGAGTAAATCAGTGTCATTATTGTGGGAGTGGCTTTATTGTGAAGCTAGTCTGGCCCCCTCTTGCTCCCCTGCACTCTCTTTCCCTCTTACCTTCCACCACAGGAGGAGGCAGCAAGAAGGCCCTCCCTAGATGCTGGCACCTTGATGTTGGCCCTCCCAGCCTGCAAAACAGGGAGAAAGAAATCTCTGTGCTTATAAATTATGCAGTCTCAGGTATTCTGTTATAGTGGGATAATATGGACTAAGATGAGTGTTCAAATATTTGCAGACAGCTATTGTAGAATCCTTTTTGGCATTTTGTTTTTTAAGCCGAATCTCTAGTTTCAGCCGTAGTTTGTCTGTGAACTATTCCTAAATCTCTTCCTTCCTTGTTGCCCATTTCCTGCACACTTTTGAGTTTGTCAAAATCCCTTAACATTTTTTTGATGCCTAGAAGTGAATGTAATGTTCTGGATATGCTGTACCTGTGAGTCTCAAGGATGAGAGGACTAAAAACTCCCAGGGTCTGAACACTGTATTTCCCTAATCTGAACACTATCTTTAAATCAATGAGGCCAAAAAAGGCATCATTTTGTTTAGCATATGTATTTTATCATTAATTCATATGTACCTTATGAACAGGTAAGTCTCAAGCTTGCTCAAAAGATAAGTTAAATTTAGATTGTACCATCTGTGTGTCTTTAGGCAAATTATGTTTAACCTCCCAGCATTTTCTTAATTATACACATAATATAATTTATTTCTCACTTGGTTGTTGTGATCATTAAGACTATTCCCAGAAGGTTTAGGACCTTAAAGAGGCACTTCACGATGCTGGCTCCTTTCTGCTCACACCGTGCTCCGTTCATTAGGGTTGAACTCTCCTGTCAATTAGTTTATGAAAAGAAGAAAGCCAGAAGTCATCCCATCCTGCTAGTTTAGGGACATACTACCTAGTGACTCCTGAAGATCAACCTAGCACATGGTAGGCCTTCAATAAATACATATTTGTTGAATGAATTTATAGAATCTTATTTCAGGTAGAAAGGGTAAATTGCTTGTGGATTGGCTGGTAAGACCAAGGGGTGGGTGATCTCTTAGTTTGTCTGTTTATAGAAGTGGCTTTGATTATCTTTGTCACAATTATAAAGAGTTAGCAAGATAATATAATGAATGCCATTAGTAAATTATAGATAAAAGGATTGCTGTTTGCAGAGCTGTTAATTCAGCCTGGCCACTAGAGAGCCATTTTGTGCCTTAGAATAGATAATTTGTTAAATGACACGTAAGAAAGTTGAAAAAAAAATTAATGTTCCTCTCCAAAGAGCAATTTACTTCTTCTTCTTCTTTTTTTTTTTTTTTTTGTCTCATTCAGTCTAAATGTTTGTTCAGAGCTTTGGGTTACTTATAAGAGAGAAGGTATAAAATAACAATATAATTACCCTTTATTTTCTTGCATAGAGCACTAAGACCCGTGGAAGAAACTTAATATTGAGAATAGATACTGGCACACCAAGAAAAATTTCTACGGAGAAGAGAAGCTTACCAAACTGAATGTAGGAAATCACAGATGACACGTACAGTGTTGGAGGAATATCTGAATTTACATAGAACCTTGTCAGGTAAATGACAGTTAAACCTGTTGAACTTATTACAATAAAGAGCAGTAAGTGTGTCTGCCACTATGAATTCTAATCCTACTTCCTTGGAAGACCTACTTCTAATTTCTTCCAACTTGGTGAGATGTAGTTTGTGAGATAGGTACAGAGGTCCTCTTATCAGAATAAGGGGTTCTTGTGCTTATGTGTCTCACCTATCTGAGTGTATCGTGTTTGTACTGGATCATCCAAGATGGTTTAGTTTACGAAGAACCTGAACTGGAGGAATCTGGGGCTATTTATACTTTCTCAGACCTGTCCAAACTGTTTAACTTTAAGGGAAGGTATTAGGCCAAATTAAAATGCTAACTGCACAAAAATCCTCAACTAAAGTAACTCAGCATCAAGAATCTCACTGTCGTACAGAAATTTAGGCAATCCAAAGAGGTAAACTTTAAACAACACAATAGAAAACCTACACAGCTCACAGCGAATGTCAGACTGGGGGAAAGTCACAGTGAGTACAGGAAGAGCAATATCTGAGACTCAGAAGGGCCAATGCAAATTCCACTGGATATGGCCTTTTTACCAGTGCATTTATTTATTGAACCAGGCATACACTGCCCACCTATTCAGCTATTTCAGTGTTTCACCTCCCTACATAGAACATCTCATTCATGAGGTCACAAAGGAATGCTTCCTAAAGCTTCATCATTGAACAGACTTCCTGCGGGAAAGAGCAGTCTTTGTCTTTTGTGTCATCAGTCCTTAGTCTAGGTCTGGCCTCAGGTGATGGCTAGAGTTTACAAAGACAGTGCTCTTGCATCTAGAGTCCTCAGGTAATGTTATCGTGACCCCCCACACTGGATATATGGGCTGATGCCTGGGAATTGTATTGTTATTTGGTGTTACTGGAATAAAAGTGTCTTGGAAACATTGGCTGGAAATCATTGGCTTGGAGGAGCCAAGAGAGTGCCAGCTGTCCTCAGCATTTTGATGAGCATGTGCTGCTGAATACAAGAAGAGCCATCAGTGAGCCCCTGACAAATTTGTCTGCACTGGAGTGGTTGTCATCCTCGTGCTCCATCTTTCCAGTTCCTGGTCCAGGCTGCATGGATGAGGAGGGAGCAGGACTCAGCGTGGCCTGCTCACCTTGGGCTCATCTGCCTGCCAAGTCCTGGCTTCCCAGTTGTATACTTCTGACAGTTCTAGCTCTTTTATTGCCTCCATTTTGGCAACCCCTTTATAAATAGGTATTTTAAAATCAACCAAAAATCGCAAAAAAGCTTAAATTGAAGTTTTTATTTAGGTACAGTAATTGCTAGAGAAATAAAAAAATTAAAAAGGGAATGAGAACAATAATTGCTAAAGGGTCGGTAAGAGAAGATGATACAAACCAGGGAAGTGAGGGTATTTTTAAGATCTTGGCATTGGTGTGCACGAACTTAGCATCCTTTGGGGCAGGGCTCATGTTGTAGTCAGATACTGTCTCCCTCAGATATGGTGGCAGCACTTGACTTGCTCTGAATTACAGGCATCCCTGATTTTTATGCCAAGAGAGATTTTTTTCCAATATGCTACAGGAAGGCCAGATGGCCTTGTCATTGCTAATCAGTGGATCATAGAGCTCTTGAGAGCATGCTGAGGACTCTAGCTCTAGCTAATTAACACAAGCGCCGAGTCAGAGGCAAGAATTAAGCAATCAACTCCTTTCTCTAATTCTTATACATTTTGGAAGTGTGCCCATGATTAGTTGGTCTGAAAGCCTCAAAATAGAAAAAAAAAGTATCACTTGGGTTAAGCAGGGAATTATAGGAAAACTCCCATATGAACTTGGAAAGAGAACTCAAAATAAAATGACTAATTAGGGCAAGATAAATAAAACTAGATACAGTGAAATCTATGGAAATTTTTTCTGTGGGAGGAATGTTTATTGATGGAGATTGTGTAAGGTTTTAATGAGTTTTTAATCTGTTGGCCTCTGATTAAGTTGCATTTTAATATTTCATACAATACTTGAGGAAATAAAGCCACTATTATTTAAGCAAATCTTTTAAAAATGACATAAAGATTTCTTTTGTTGCAAAAATGGCTATCGTAAAGAACTTTCTCTTTTGCCTTCAGTATTTCTTGTGTTTATTACTTCTATATACACAGCATCCAATAGAGTAACTGAATACTTAAAAATGTTGGTTAAGAAAAATAAATGAATAGTAGATTTAGAATGTGATTTTGTGTGGCACTATTGCTGCTATGTCATTATTGCATGGGAAGCTATGGAATTTGTTTATTAATTTGTTTGATAAATAAATAATTGTTGAATTCTGATGATAGGCCTGGGTACTAGGTTCTGAGGATGAGAATAAAACAGACAAAGATTCCTCTCCTCTGGGAGCTGATAATCTGCTATTTTCAGATAGTATGATGCTTTGAATTTATAAATATTATTGATATTGACATGATATTCTAGTATGATGTATTTATTCTAAAATGGTAGAAATGTGATGGTTAAATGCAAAAAACAACAACAACAACAAAAAACCCAATAGTTTTTGGACTCACAGCCTAAGCTGGTTCCTTTCTCTTGTGTTCTTGTCCTTGTTCTACCCCAGTGTTTCTCAACCTTTTCTATCTCACGGTGCACTTGAACCTACAGTTAAACTTCTATGGCACACTTGAATTATGTTGATTAAAAAAAAGAATGAAAAAAAGAATATACTTACTGTGCTTTGAGCTTCTTTTGAAAGTAATTTAATTAACAATCTTTAAAAATTTTTGCAGCACACCTAAGATCCTCTCACAGCACTCCAGTGTGCCAAGGCATACCAGTTGAAAATCACTGCTAACCCACTATTACCCTCCCCTATAGTTTGCTTTAAGCCTACAACAATTTATAAGAAGGGAGCTGCTTCTATTTCCTAGGACAATGATCCTTTTAGGCAGTGAGGCCAGTGGGTGGGGAGCAGTGAGATAACAGTCTTGTAACCACCTTATTTCTTACCTCTGCTGGCTTGGAAAGAATTCTTAGGTAAGAAAAAGTAGGTTTGCAGTATCCAAAGCTAATCTTTTTTTTTTTTTTGCTTTCCGAAGAGTTTTGTTAAAGGGGTAGAGGTTGACTCAAGTATGTAGAAACTGAATGTTTCATTGTGAATTGACTTTTCTATACACCAGGTAATACAGCCAGAGTTCATGACTCTAGTTTTATACTATGTTGTTTTTAACATTGGAGGAACAAAGGAATTTGAGTGAGATGGTTCATGTCAAAGCAATGAATTTAAATCCCAATAGAACCATGTCTAAGCCTGTTGGAATTTCATGCCAGAATTGGATAAAGGAAAAATAAGATAGGAATGGAATGGCGATTTTTTTTCTTTTTTGTTAACTCTTATTTTAGGATTCTGACAAAAGTCTCCTAAGGCCTCTTCTTATAGTGGGTACAAGCTCTAGGCTTGTGTTGTCCATATAGTAGCCACTGACTACATGTGTTGGACCCTTGAAATGTGTCTGTTTTCAGCAAGGAACTAAATTATTAATTTTGTTTCATTTTAATTAATTTAAAGCCAAATTTGAAACTAGAAATTCAGTTTTGGAAATCTTTCAAGAATGTTTGGAACAAATTGGTATCTATGGGAATCTGTTCTTTTTTTTTTAATTGTTAATTTTATGAAATATAAATACAGATCAAGTTATTTCTAATGAAAATTTAGTGCTTAAATTGAGCTGTAAAATATATAGCAGATTTCAGAACAGTAAAAAAAGTAAACTATCACAATTTAAAAAATATTGATTCTATGTTGAAATGGGTATTTTGGATATATGAGATCAAATAAAAATACTGTTATCATAGATTTCTTTTATTTTTAAAATAATTTTAAAAATAAGTCTTCTAGAAAATTTAAGACTGTATACATATGTGGCTTGCATTTTATTTCTGTTAGGTAGTGTTGCTTTAGACCAGGTATATTTCCGCCTCTTGTTCCTGCTTGTCTGTGTTTCCCTTGTTTCTAAGTAGTTGCCATAAGAAGCATTTTCCTACCCCAGAGCTGCCAGTTCCAGGGTTCACAGAGCTCTTAACTCTACTTCCTCATCTTACCTGCTTTTTCTCCTTCCTCTCCCGCCTTTCCTTTCCCTCATCCTCCTCGCTGCCCTCCTCCTGCTCCTACTGACCTGCTGTTCCTTCTGAGTTAAATACGCTAACTTATGTAGTTCCTACTTGCTAGCCTGACAGCTTTCCCTCTTCTAAATATTGTAGATTTCTCCTTCATAACTCCTCCTCTGACTAAGACAGACCTTGTAAGTCACCTAATATTTATGCCATATTGAACATTGGCTAATGTTTCCAGGAGAGGAGCCAAATAAAAAGCACATTTATTTGTTGTGGTCCACATTTAGTCTAAATTCATTATTTTGTGAAATGAATTTTTCTTTTTTGATCAGAGATGTGACAGTGTAGGAGCAAATGGAATGTAGGGAAAATGTGGGTGTCAAAGATGGCTGTGTCATCAGTCATCTGGATGAACAAGGGCAAATGAAGGTGGGGAGGAGTTTTGGGGGGCAGAAATGGAGCACCTTGAATTGGGCATATTAGTTTTGGGGTACTGGGAGGCAGGAGATCAAGTGTCTCAGCAGGTAGCTATAAATGGAAGCTTATAGCTGTGCTGTGTAATATGACAGCCACTAGCCATTATATTTAAATTAAAATTAATTATGTGCACAATAGTCACGTGTGACTAGTGCTTATTGTGCTGGCCAAAAGTGATTAGAACATATAAATTTTGGGGGCACACCTTTCAGCTCATAACACAATTTTATTCAAACAATATGCCAAGTTGTTAAAAACAAAATGAAAAGAAACAAGCTAGGGCATAGCCCTAAATTATTTTATTTAGCATTAGAATTTTATCTAATGAAGAATTGTTTCTATTCATTTTATAACTCAGAGAAAGAAATGGTTTGGTTCAGAGGCCAAAAAAATAGATAATATTTTATTAAAAGATTAAGGAGATTATGTCTCAGAAGTAACTATAATGCATAGTTTAGCAAGAAGTAGGATCCACCTCTGAGAACGGGTTCTCAAAAAGCAAGAGATTACTTCTTGGATCAGCTCCGATAGCTCAGCGGTTAGGGCGCCGGCCACATGCACCGGTTGAACTGGCCAGAGCCTGCTAAACAAACAAAACAAACAAAAAAATAGCGGGGCATCGTGGCAGGCGCCTGTAGTCCCAGCTACAAGGGAGGGTGAGGCAAGAGAATTGCTTGAGCCCAACAGTTAGTTTGAGGTTGCTGTGAGCTATGATACCAGAACACTCTACGGAGGGCGACATAGTGAGACTCTGTCTAAAACAAACAAACAAATAAGCAAAAAGGCAAGAGATTACTTTCTAGGAATCTTTTTGGTTGAATAGAGAGATGGTTTAGAGCAAATGTATTTACTGGACGGACCATGTCAAATGTCAAATGCAGATTTATTATGTATTAGTCTCCCCTTATTCAAGGAGGATGTGTCCCAAGACCTCCAGTGGATGACTGAAACCTGATGCTAAGTCATTCTCTTTGTCAGGAGTTTGTACCAGAGAGGCCAGTCATTTTTTCCACCAACCACGTCATCTTCGTTCCTACATAATCTTCATACAGGGTTGCCTGCCCCCAACACTTTAGTGAGGGGGCAGTTGATTGCATGATCTGCCTCCTCTCCCCTTAGAGTTAACTGGGTTAAGGATGGAAACAATGGTACCAATTCTTTTTTTTTTTTTTTTCTGGAAATTCGGATTTGGACTCAGATATTCTCATTGGATACCTGAAGGAGAAAATTTAAGAAGCATATTTGGGGGAGGGGAAGGTAAGGAGAGAGAAGAAAGAGGCAGCAATGAAAGACTGTGTAGTTCCTGAGAGACAGAGGAGGACACTCCGTTTCTGACTTCCTCGTTCTTCATACCAGTTTTCTTAGAGGCTGATTTTACTCTCTATCCATAGAATTCATTAGCTTTTCTTCAGTTTCTTGTTTGCTTAAGGCACTTACCCTTTTTAATAGATTTCATGAGATGGTGGTTTAACAATAAGTGTTTCACCAAGATTGTGAGTATGTGTATGTGTAATTTGCCCAAATATTGGTACTAACTGTTGACTCCAGATGACTGATTCTTCATCAAGTGATCCTTTTCAGGATGTTGGTGTGATGACTAAAACCATTAATCACAAAGAATAAACACATGGTTGGCTGTTATGTACCACTCACTATGTGCTGGATGCTATGATCATATTTCAAATGCGCTATGTTCCTCAGTCTTCACATAATCTTATAAGGTAGGAACGCCTTACAAGTGAAAGGAAAGCCTGATTTCTCTTTCTCTCTTTCTTTCCTCTTCTCTCTCTCTTAAGAAATGGTTTCACTTTGTCACCCAGGCAGGGGCACAGTGGCACAATCATAGCTCACTGCAGTCTCAAGCTCCTGGGCTGTGGAAGCCTCTTTTCTAACTGTCCCCTTTCTGTTTAGTGTGATGATATGAGGTTTGATTTCTAGAGTTGTAGCAGATATTTATTGACCAGGAGGCCATAAGTATGAGAATAAGACACTAACACGCTGAGGATGATGGAGCAGAATGGAAAGATTCTCAGACATTTATATCATTGAAACTAAACAAAGCTTAGAACCACCTACTCCTAGATGGCTTTTTAGAAAACAACTTTTTTCCCCCAATTTTTTGTTTTTCTAAGGTTTTCCATTTTTTTTGAGTTTAATGTAGTTTTCATTTACAGCATGTCTAGAGAGAATAGCAACTAGTCCACGTTGGCTGACATGTAAATAAGTTATGAAAGATGGTAGATGTTCTGCTTGACAGATTTAGAACTTGTGGCTGTTTGTGAGGAATCGAGGCATATTTCTAAGCACTAAGATGACAGGTGTGGAGTTGTGTATTATAAGCTTTTTACCGAGACACTTCTAGTTTCAGTGTACAGGAAATAGACAAAGTAATAGGAGCCAGTAAAGTCCCAGCCTTTGAAGAGGAAGAAGAGACAGAGATTAATGGAGCAGGCTTTGCAGTGGTTGGTTGGGGATGGCACCATGAGACCACTAGACAGAATAGTTATTGAGAATAGAGGGGAGAGGCATATAAGTTGACTAATTTGTAGATGGAGACAAATAAATAAGCTTAGACCGCATGATGTCACTTGCAAAAAACTTAAGAGGAGGAATTAATTTTGGAGAGTGAACAAAGAGTGGGCTTGACAAGTTTAAACAAGTGAGAAAAAAAGTTTAAAAATTCCCAGATCAAAAAATACACAAGCAAAAAAAGAGCAGAAAATCAATTGTTCCATTTTGGGCTATTTTATCCTGGTCTGCCTTGGTGGTTGTGGTGCCATCCTTCAGGGTGGCTACCAGCGATTTTTGCCTTTTGGTATTCACAACCTAGTATAGTGTCCTTCCACATAGAATGAAGGCTGGTCTGTGTGACCGATTCAGTACAGTGGAGGTGACAAAGTGACATGAATTGCAGTGTTGTCTTATTCTCTTGGATAGCTCGTTGTCAGAGGAGCCAGCCTCCATGTTTTGTGGAAGCTCAAGCATCCCTATGGAGAGAGGCCCATGTGTAGAAAGACTGAAGCCTCTCACCAACATCCAGCACCAGCTCTTCAGCCATAGGAGTTAGCCTCTTTTGAAGCAGACCCTCCATTTTCAGGAAAGCTTTCATCGGTGCCAGCCAACATCTGAGAGTAACGTCACGAGGGCTGCTTAAGCTCAAACTGCCCAGGCAAGCTGACTTAGAATTCCTGACCCACAGAAAGTGTGAGGGCAGCAGACATTTATTGTTGCTTAAGTGACTAAGTTTTGGGGTAGTTTGTTATACAACAATAGATAAATGATATTTATATGTTTCCATCTGTAAACTTGATGGAAAAGTCTGTATGAGTAAAAAATATCTGTTTTTGTGCTTTCCTTTTCTTCTCAGTCCTAGCTCATTGCCTGACACATGCTTATTCAAATGAATTTTAGGTGTAATTTGCTTGGAAAGTATAGCAGGGGACCTGCAAGAGCTGAAAAAGGGAGTGAGGGGGTAAACCACCAGTTAACATGTTTTTGGTTATGTGTTATATGAAAATAATTTTGTTCCTATAGATCCAGGGAGAGTATTAAAGGACAATAATTAAAAAATATTTGTAAAGGTGATAAAACTGAGAAGGGATGCATAGAAAATCATTGGATTATTATGTACAAAGAAATTTATATTTTGCCTGATTAAAAA
The DNA here is from genome assembly GCA_963574355.1 of Loris lydekkerianus. Classification (NCBI taxonomy): domain Eukaryota; kingdom Metazoa; phylum Chordata; class Mammalia; order Primates; family Lorisidae; genus Loris; species Loris lydekkerianus. Next base: position 45,631 of record CAUYPK010122325.1, read on the forward strand.
AGACCTATTTGATTTTGGAGAATCCTAGTGTGAGTAAACTTCTGACATATCAGATAAAGGAAAGGAGAGGTAAATGGCAAGGTTTGAGGAACAACAGAATCAAAAGTAATTCTGATTTTGGTGAAAATGGTAAACCCTTCAGAAAAAAATGAAATTAGAGTCTTATCCACTTTAATTTATTGAAATATATTCAAGCTTAAAAAATGGTTAGGCAACAATCTCACTTTAGGATAGACAAGAAGTTTCTAAGCCTAACCAAAGAAAGAATACAACAGGAAAGGAATACCACTTTGAATAATAACAATTTAAACTGGATAAATCAAAAGCACCATAAGGCAAATTAAAAGACAAACTGAGGAAATATTTGTAGCATATATAATAGAGCTTTAATATTCTCATGTTAAGACATGTCAATCAGTAAGAGAGATTCAGAAGAACATCTCAATATCAAAAAACAAGAGAAGACCACAAATATTTTAAAAGCGAAAAGGTTGCTTTTGTTCAAAAGTTTTAAATTATTATTTTAAATAATTTTTAGGAAACCATTATGTTGTGATAGGGCAGTTTGGTAAACTTTATTATGTTATTGTAATATTTGTATTTAACTTACTAATGTTTATTTTATTTGTATTCATTTTGTAAACATTTATTTATTTATTTTATTTTATTTTATTTTTTATTGTTAAATCATAGCTGTGTACATTAGTGCAATCACCTGTACCCATTCTAAGATGCACCATAGATGTGGCCCCACCCGTTACCCTCCATTTTGTAAACAATTAAATGTTTATCAACAGTTTGAGTTTTATAAAAAACCAATCATCTTATGCCATGGATTCTAATTTTCTCAGGCAAACCATTTCATTTGCACTATTTTGTGTGCCAACACTGTTCTGCTATGGCTTCAAATACTGCACTCAACTGTTGTCATCACAATGAAAAAAAAAAGGGACATGTGAAGACTGTGTTTGGATTTCATAGTGGATATAAGACACACTTTTTTTTTTTAATTGTTGGGGATTCATTGAGGGTACAATAAGCCAGGTTACACTGATTGCATTTATTAGGTAAAGTCCCTCTTGCAATCATGTCTTGCCCCCAGAAGGTGTGGCACACACCAAGGCCCCACCCCCCTCCCTCTTTTCCTCTTTCT
>CAUYPK010122331.1:0-2500 GCA_963574355.1 Loris lydekkerianus
TTGGTTATTGTTAAAAAAAAAAAAAAAAAAAAAAAAAAAAGAAGGAAAGGTCAGAAATTGAAGGATCTAGACTTTCCAATCTTTACACCCTTATACTACATAATTTGGAAACTATGCAAATATACAATACATCCAAAAATACATTTAATAAAGGAAATTAAAACAAGCTGTTAGAAACGTTAAGTGAAATATTCATCCTCTGACTTCAAAATGGAAGGAAAACAGTAGGAAACCAAGTAGTCAGGACAACAAGATAATGAGTAAGTAAAATTCATTTTTCTCTAATGAAAATGGCCAAAAGAAGTTCAGAAAAGGAGTATACAAAGTGATGAAAGAACAGTTCATTAAAGATGCCAGTCTACTCTACAAATAAGGAGGAATAAAGCTATCACATATATTTTGAAGGTAATTTAAATAATTAATAAATTAATTTAAATAAAGATTTAAATAAAGATTTATTTAAATGCAGATATTAAAACTTAATAACATTTTTAAAAATCAGTGTTGGCTATTTAAACCTATTTATTTTACTTTTAAAATGTTATTTTTCTTCTTTTTTTCTAATTGCAAAGTTGAATGCATTTACATTGCAGACCATTTAGATGATAATGGAAACATAGCAAAGAAGAAAACACTTAAACTATCAGTACCGCCACCATCCAAAGCTAACTGCTATTCTACATTGGGCCTTATACATAGGCCTGGCATTTCATAAGAAAAGCTAGGAAGGCTACTATCGTTATTTTCAAATGATGTTCATTTTAATCAATCTAACATGTATTCTAAATTATACCAGTTTTTATTATTACCTCTGTTTATATCTTTTTCAATGTCAGATTAGTCTATGTTTCTATTTCATGTAGATTCTGTCTCATAAATAGAGCAGACAGAATTTAGACTATGTTAATATTTAGTCCTACTAATAATATGAATAGGGTTAGAAAACATCAAAGGGCAATGAGGCATGGATGAACTTCCCAACCTTTCTTACTTTTTAAAATGAAAAAAGAAAGTAGTGCTAAAAATATTAAAACTTTGAACCTATGCCTCAGAGGACATTAAGTCTTCTGAGATTGAAGAAACTCTCTAAACTTCCATCCATTTATTCAGCCGATATTCAATTATTGACTATCAACTGTCTAAGTCACTACCCAAAGTAATGAGGACATGGTATCCTTACCTCAGAGTCAATCTAAAGGAATACCCTGTTGGTATCCCTAGATATCTCTAGAGCTCAGTGAGCTCTTCATGGTGGATCTTAATCTCAACACTAAGTATAGGGTCAGTTAGTCAGAGCTCTCATCTGATGAATGTTGAACACATTTTTCACACAGGCCAGTTTTATGATTGATATCATTTATTATTTATTATTAACTTATTAATAAGTGAAGCTATTACAGAACTAAGGCTTTGTGCTAAGTGTGTTTGATTTCAAGGCATACAACAGGATGAGTTTAACAGGACTTATGGAGTTATTTTTAAAACTATAGTCTGAGAGTTCCATAAACGTATGTCATTAAAAGAGAATTGAATAAGTGATTTGGTTCAAGCAATTGCCTACAATCACAAAACACCTCCTAGACCACCATAACCTGATTATGTTCTGTCATACTGTGAAGAAGCCCTAGGGGAAGGGATCACACACCTCCCTTAGCAATATTTTCCAGCCTCTTACTTGGGAAGTTTTTACATGCAAAAATAATTTTCCTCTTGTTTCATTTCTTGCAAAGATAACTTTAAAGGAGCAGCCCACAGGTTGGCCCATCCTTTCTCCTGCAGAATGCCTGACAAGAGAACTGGCACACGGTCTGGTAGGTCAATGGATTTGGAAATGGAAGTTGCATTATGATAGCATAGAAAAGGGCTCTGACCAATAGCAAAGACTGCCACAAAGACACGTAAATAACAGCAACTAATAGCGGAAAGAGAAATAGTTTCATCACTGTCAGGGCTTCAGAAACTAATTTCAGGGGCTCCAGTTGCAAACTCAGGATGCCAAGAGGATAAGAGAGGCTATATCAGCTGATTAATTAGTAGAGTACAGAATTAACTTCAGATGCTGTTAATAACTTTGCCTTGCCTTTTTATTCTACATGGCCCCGTTTTTATCCAGAACCTACATTCATGTCCGTTGTCACACAAGTCTGTTTTGTGTGGAATACTAGTATTTGCATGCACATAGTCATGAATCATTTGTATGTTAAGTGCTTCAGCAGTTCTGCTCAAGAGATCAATGGTGACACCCAGTATTGCTCAGCAGTCTCATTCTGAGGAATTGGCGACACTTGTTACCCCACATCTAATGGATTTCAGATATTAGTTATGTGTGGCTTTTACCCATGGTTGAGAGGGAGGGCATATTTGCCAGAAGCCATTGTAAGCCCCAGAAACACATGGTTATTTTAAGTGGGATAGAACAAATTATTCCTGGGAGTGGGCAAAAAAACATATAATAATATTTCAATATGGAAAATTCTGGAAAATTTGCAGCCCATTTGAG
>CAUYPK010122331.1:7500-45879 GCA_963574355.1 Loris lydekkerianus
AAACTGAGTATTGGGTATAAAAATTACTTTTAGAAATCTAGAAATAAGAATTTCCTATTAGAAAACATCAAAATAACAATGAGCTAAATGTTTTTCCCGATATGGCCCAGACAGATACATAAGAAGCCGTCTTAGAGATCTATATATATGTACATAGGATAGCAGATCCCAAGTGCAATTAGAACATCAGATTGAAAATTCTTTATTCTACAATTAAATAAGGGCTTAAAAGGAAAAACAGCACATTTCCAATTAAATCAACTAAGTACAAGTTAGTTAGTTACCACCATGTCCCATTTCTATAATAGTAGCTTTTGTTGGCACGCTTTAGGAAGTAAATATTTACCCAGAGAAATGTAATTTCCTTTTCATTTATTTAGAAACTGCATGAGATGGTCTCTGCTTTCTAATTTTCTTTTTACTAGTTAAGGTAGTAGAGAGAGTTCTCATTTTCTTCATTTTGATATTAGAATTGCATAGTTGAACTTGCGTACATTAGAAAGGGAAAGACAACATTTTTCTTCTCTTGTTAATTAGCAACGTTCTTACTTCCATTATGCTTTTTTTAATTAAAAAATAAACTTTCATATAACATTGATGCTTATTTCCAAAGTTATTTTGAATAACATCTGCTGATAAGAAGCATGCAAAAAACTTTCATGCCTGTAAACGTGATTGCTAATAATTTTATCATGATTTCTATGACTACAATTTATTTATTCTTAATTTATTTTTATAATGAACTGCTTCAGTAAAAATGACAAATGATTCCATTAGTTAAAAACCTAAAATGTCAATTTACATGTGGTCTTTGGTGACTAATTTGCTGAGTTAAGATTTTGGTTTTTGCTGTGAAAATAATAGTTGGCTATGCTTTGTGAGCAAAATTTATGAGGTCTTAAATATTAATCTTTTGATTTACTGAAACAAGGTAATTTTCAGCTCTAAAAATGTTAGTAGTTTCCCCTTCAGGTCTTGCATACACAAGTTTTAAGCATAAACTTCTGAAACATTGTCATCCAAAAAATAATGCTCACTTTGTTCTCTGGGATCAAAACAATTCTTTTCCACTAATGATTGCAAATATCAGCTCATTTCTAACACAGTTTCGAATGGCAAACATTACTCAGTTGTCAGTAAAAGAAAAGGGACTACATCAGCATTCAGGGGGAAAAAATGTTCTGTTCCTTCTTGCTCTATAGTCTATGTTCAATCAGCCTAGAGCTAATGGAAGCCCTCCAGTGCTGAGAAATAAACAAACACAGTTGGGCAAATAGTCCAAAATCAAATCTAGTATATAGGGTGGACAATACATAGTTAGTTCCATTACCGAATCCTCCCTTGGGAGCTGGGACAGCTTCAGAGCCCTTCTCATTACACACCAGCACCATCTGTAGCCAGTCTGAACCTGATTTGGGAACGTATAAAGTACACGGAAAAAAATAGACTCAGAATGGGGAGCCAGAGAATCCTATTTCAAGTTTAAATTTTGCCTGTGAAAGATCATTTGGTTTTAGACTCAGCAAACAATGGGCCTCATCACTCACAATGAGGGACGCATGTAGCAAGGATTACCTCAGCTCAGGGAGATGGAAGGTAATTGCTACTTTCCACAGGGATATCTCTAGCTCAAGTACAGCTCAAGAGAGTTACAGTTTGGTCCCATTAGCTACGGAGCTTCTATTGTGCTTCAAATGGCAAGTGCCCCTTCTTTGTGGCATTTGTTTCAGTGCTGTGGTCACTATTGTTGTTGTTATGCATTATTTAATTCCAAACTGTAGAGGGAAAAGAAACCAATTGCATTGGCATTCTTAAAATCCATAAACAACTTTCTGTGTCTATGTGTGTGAATTTCAAGAAAAGTTCTAACTTAAAAATGGAACAAAAGATAGATTTTATTTGTTAAAAATCAACCACAGATTATTATTAACATGAGGTGATGATTTGTGTTGATTCTGTTTGGGAACTAAAAAATGGGAACATTATTACTAGTCTTGAAATATGTTTTGAGAGCATATGCAGTACTTGAATACTTTCATCTAAATCTGCCACCTTCCCACTGAATGTGGATCAGTGTTACCTGTTGGCCTTTGGTTTTTGTCCTTTTACCTGGATTCGTCAACCATACTCCACCTTTATCCAGCATCAGATGTCTCTGCAAATCTGATTTTCTTCCTCTATTTGGATCATTCATATAGAAGTGTAAGTGGTTGTGTGTGTGTATTTGAATGTCATGATAATCCAAATGTGCGTGTGTGTGTGTGTGTGTGTGTGTGTGTGTGTGTGTGATTAAAGGAGAGAGCACTACATACAAAGTATCTAGAGATCTGTGGGCAGGGTAGATCCCATTCATTAGAGAGGCTCAGAATAAGCACTCTGGACAGTGTCTGCTTCCTCCTCAAGTAAAGGCTGCCCTCTGTGTAATTTGAGCTCCAGTAAAAGTAACTAGCTCCTGACCCAGAAACACCTGTAATCCAAAAACTGCATCTCCCTGCTCCCTCCCTATACCACAAGAGGGAACAATTCATTGTCAGCAAGCCCCTACTCTGGCACTCAGCTGCCTCTGAGGTGTTTCCAATCTAGGCAAACATCAGATCTTTTCAGTGAAGCCACAGACAGGGCTGCAGGGACTGATTTTTGCACTCTTCAGATTTAGTAGGGGTGGTAAGGACCTCAGCCATAACCTGGCAATATCTCTAGGTGGCATTCTAAGACCCTGGAGTACTTAGCTGAATCTCAGACACTACATACAAATATGGAGGTGCCAAAAAGTGTCTACACATTATAGATGTTATCTATGTATTATGTATTATATCATGCATATACTCCAAGCACCTCTTGTAATTGAGGAAGTCAAATGTGACTTGTACTCAGCTTTTGTTACCAGTATATACCGACCATTATACTTTAATACAGTTTTTTATTTTTTCTTTTATAAAACGTATATACACGTTTTTGGCACTCTCTGTACTTGCATATTTTTTTCGGACTTGTCTTTCATATCTTGAGATGTTTAGTTTTGTTCTGCGGAAACATTTTAATGGGACAAAATTATTATTACCAATGACAGTCTCCCCCCTACATCTTGTGAGACAGACATCTAGGACAAATCCTACTGTTTTAGAACTTGACTTTTCAATGTTCTTGACCTTGTCTGTAGAAATTTGACAACCCTTCAAAACACTCTTGATGAATTCTTTTCACTTCCATTTTTATCCTGAAGTCTTGTTTGATAAATCTCCTTCACCCTAGATTCTGATGCTGACTTTTTTTGTTGTTGTTTAGAACTGTGCAGTCAGATGGATCTGGAATCTAATCTTCCACAATTCTGTCATTGTGGAAGTATATAAATTACTTAATCTCTCTAAATCTGTTTCCTTTACTGAAAAATGAGGATATTCATAGCATTTGTATTGTAAGATTATTGTGAGCATTGAATTATTTACGTTACATAAAGATCTTTGTCAAGTTGGTACACAATGAATGCTATTATCATTATTATTATTTAATAATGATCATCTAATCGTATCCTGCAATTTGTCCCATGTTTAAGGTTTTGTTCAGTAGATTCTGATCCTGGATTATATCAGTCTTCACCAGCCTGGATCCCTGAATAACTATGTGGAGTTTAGCACATTTTCTAACTCAGTCACTTTGCCAACTGACCTGGAACTAACTCTGTATTTGAGACTTACATGTCATAGTCTTTTTTCTTTTACCTTTTTCTTTCCTTTTTTTTTTTTTCTTTTTGGGACAGAGTTTTACTTTGTTGCCCTGGTCAAAGTGGTTAGAGTGCCCTGGCATCATACCTCGGAGCAACCTCAAACTCTTGGGCTTAAGTGATTCTCTTGCCTTTTTTAACTGTAGTCTGATCGTACTATAACTAATATAGTATCCAGCTAAAAAGTATTCTGCCTCTGTTTTCATATTATAGTGGCATAAGAACCGGCCAGAAAAAGGCCACAATTTGCTGAGTCATGGAAAAACTTTTGAAATATTTCACAGGTAACATAACTGGAATAAAGGTATCCAGGCTTTTAATTAATTATTTAAAAGTATTATAAAATGAAGCCTAGTAACTAGAAAATTACATATCCAAAATAGTAAAAAATATATATATATATATTTATATAAATATATATATATATAAATATATATATAAATATATATATATAAATATATATATAAATATATATAAATATATATATATTTATACTAGCTAGCTTTAATCATGGGAGATAGCTCCTTGTGATTTGCTTTTAAAGGTTCTTACAAATTCACCACTATATCTACAGTTTTGTGTTTCTTCTTGTATTTGATATATTTTTGAACTGAACTCAATTTTGTTACCTCACATTAACAGTCAATTACATTTTTTACAAAGTTGTGTTCTACTAAAACCCTCTGCATGTTGGGACCATTAAGTATAAACATTTCACAAAATATGGTCTTCTTTAACACATTGATTAGCAACAATCATGACAAACAACTAATGTTTTTATTTCATAATTTATTTAGCACTTTTTTAAATGTACTTTTGAAGTTAGAAATTTTGAAATTCAAGATTAAGTGTCATTAGAAAAGGTAGCATAATATACAGTCAAGATAAAAAATTTTAAAATCAAACAGTTCTATCTTTAGGTTTTATCTTCCACATTTACAAGCTACATGACTTTGAGAAATTTACCTAAAATCTCTTGGCTGCATTTTATTCCTCTGTAAAGTAAATGCAATAATTACACCTTCCCCAAAGACTGTATCTAAAAAATAAAAGACCATGGAGGAAAAGCAAATCAACCAACACAGAATTGCTCAGTTAACACTAGCTTGTTAAATACCATGACTATTATTAGCCCTAAAATTTTCTGCAAATATTTTTCTGTGTATTTTATATCCTATTTAAATAATATCTTTATATGTCAAATATTGTGTAATATTAGATATCACAGATCGAAAAAGTGTGAATGATCATATTCATATCTGTTATGTCTTAGTAAGAAGACATGTTGTGAATGAAAATTATGTTTCCAAAAGATTTGGAATTTTTATTTCAGATTCCAGGAAGCAGAGATTTAATGGCTAATATTTAAATGACAGTAAAAAGATTTTTCATTTGGGGTCAAAAGCTTTCTCTTTCTGTTAATGTAATGATGTCAAAGGATTGCAGAACTCCATTCCTCTAGCTTAATCTGATCCCAAATGATGATGAAATAGAATATTCATCAGTTCTCTCTCCTTCTGAGAGAAGAAGATGAGTTAGGAAATGAGTCTTTCATTTACTGGGGTTTTTTCTTGGTCTTTTTTCTTATAAGAGCTTAAAAAAAAAAAAAAAGTTTTAGTTCTCAATCTCCTGCTTAACCCAATACCTACTTGTCTTGCTTTCAGATGTGATATTTGCTTTAATGTTCTCAACACCAACTAATGACACTTCTTGAAAATTTCCCATATTCAAGTTATGGCTATAAAAAAGAATAGAATCAGTAGATTGTCAACTGATTTCATGTGGCAAATGAGAGAGCTTTCTGGTCACAAAGACCCTTGCCACCCGTATCACCCCATGAGTACACCAAGACTGTCCTTTAAAGAAAGCACATCTGTGTGATTCAGCAGCACGTCTCAGTGGGCAATTCTGAACTTCCACTTGAGCCTCTGCCCATCCAGTTGTTTCCCTGGAGCCAACTATAATTCTGCCTTTTCTCCGCTAAACTCATTCTCTTCTCCTCATAACAGCCCTATTTTCTGTGCCTCTATTTCTGTTAATGGTACATGGACCATCATCATTCCATTAGATCCAAATAGAAACTTTAGTCATCTTTGACTCCCTCCTCCCCTTCAAGTTCTAAAATCAGGCACATCTAATTCTGAATGATCACTCCTATTGAGCCTCGTACTCTCTATCTCCATAGCTGCTTCTGTAGTCCAGGCTTCCCTCAGCTGTCACCTGGGCTAACACATCAGCTTCACATCGGGCCTCTTTGTCTCCACCAGCCCTCAACCAACCCATTCCCTGATCCACTGTCTCCTCTTTTCCCACACTGCTGTTTCTAAAGCATGGCTATTCCCTTGCTTAAAACACTAGGATAATTTATTAAGGTATTACTACTTTGCTCTCACTATATTTTCCTTTCTGACAAACTAAATCTTTCCAAGTTATTACACAGATATTGGCTTTTTTGTCTTAAATGGGGGAAGTTGTAAGTTAGGTAGAAAGCAGAATTTACTCGCAGAAAACAGATTTTGCCAGCTTTTGTTTTTCACAGCCTAACCACAGAGAAAGGCTTATACTCTTAGGGCATGTGGGAAGAGAGTTTCTGTGAGGAATCAAGGCGTCAAGCATAGTGCTGAACACCAGAGGATTCGTCTTTGTAAAATCCTTAAATCCTTATTTCTTGGGAGAATAGAAAGAGATTCACCCCTAGATGATGCTGGCAATGAAACCAGTGGTGGGTTTGGCGACAGAAAGAGAAGGCGGCAGCTACATAATGGCAGAAGCTCTATCATAGGGATGGAGGTGGTTGGGAAGTTCTTCAGCAACAGCATTTTGTGTGTAAAATGTTTATTATGGATTGACACCCACTAAAGAAAGGAAGAATGAGGAAGCAGGATTGGGTAATGAGAACAAATTAAACATAGTGCAGACTTTTGACGAAGCCTTCACCAACCCAGCAGGGAGCTCTGAGGAAGAAACTGCCCACAAGAGCCATCTTACCCCCACAGGCTTCCCTGGGAAGGGTACTACCTTGGGTACAGAAGTTTCTCATAGCTGAAGCAAACTCTGAAATAGCTGAGGGTGTCTGCTGAGCACACCCCTTACGGCTGAGCCCCAAGTCCTTCTGTGAACAGGAACTGGGGCCAGCATCTCAGTGCCCCCTCAATGTGAGATCTTCAATGAGCATCGCCATCTGCCAGGACCATTGAGGTCTGGTCTGCAGGACAGGACTTGCACTGTTACCTTTTGAGAAGAGAGCAACCTTGCTCAAAGACTCTTTCTCTTTGCCAATTAAAGTTAAAACGTGATGAAGTTCAAAGGTCTATTGCTGTTAAGAGCAACATCCATTTCAACACCACAGATGACGGCAAGTCAAGACAAGAAAAAAAAAAAAGAGGAGCTATAGCCCTGCTTCATATACCTGGCAGCTAGAAACAGTTACAAACTGATCAAGAGCTGACAGCATTCATTCCTGGACAGAAGGGAGCATTTACAGAACTTTTCAAAATTATTTAGGAAAGATAAATCTCTAAAAAAATTAGGCACCTGAAGCCAAGTTGGTGGAAGTTGCCTCACAAATATTTGAACATTTTGTATAGGCACATCTAAAATTTGGGCTATAGTATTTATACACTTGCAAGTTAACCTTTTTCACTAGATAAATTTTGCAAGATTAAAAACATCTCTTCTTCAATCATAGACATGTAAATACAATTCAATGGTATGAAAGGACTTATTTTGTACATTTATATTTGGGGTCTCAAATTCAACTAATTTATTAATGTAGTTTTACTTTCCATAGCAACTAAGTTGACTGTTTAAAAAGTATTTTTTAATAAATATGTGCAAATATTTAAACTATAAGTTATCTAAAATGTGAATAGATTTTATGGCATTGTGAGTTGCCTGAGATCATTTCTCACCTGAGTATGTTTGGGTGAGGAGGTAAAGAAGAACATTAAGTGCTTAAGTAATGTATATGTGAAAAAGAAAGAGAAAAATAAAATATATACAATTATATGAATGTGAACTCTATCTTAGAAACCACATTTGAAATTTAAAAGCATTGAAAATCCTTGGTCAGATTCTGTGAAATAAATAGAATAAAACGTTTAAAATCAATAAGTTAATTGTTACTAGAGAATGGTCGTTCACAAGACAGGAGAATCATTTGAGGCCAGGAGTTGAAGACCAGCCTCAACAACACGTGAAGACCTTATCTCTACAAAAAGAAAAAATATTAATAAAACAAAATAATTTTTACTACATATCAGGCATTGAATATGCAAAATGACTAAGATGGAAGCAAATGAAACAAGCTTGCAGTCATACATAACTGACATTTATATTGTGCTTTCATTTACATCTTCCCATGTGAAGAGCTAGAGTATTGATTGTGATAATCCTTATCTTGCATGTGAGAAAATTGATGGCAGATGCCCACTTGAAAATAAAAAATACAATTTTGAATCTGTGATAACTGATGTAGCACCTTTCCTTCTATGTCCCGAAAACTCCCAACAGTTGGCAAGTTGAAAAAATTCTTGAATAGGTATAGACAAAATAATACTCATTCATGTTTTCATTCACTCAGTCCACAAGAATGTTGTGAGCCCAAGGATTAAGGGCACCATGTAATGGGTATTTAAGGATAAAATAGACCAGATCCCTGCCGTGAGAATGATAGCAGTTGGAAATATATGGCCCTGAGGAGTATGGGGAGATAGGATGTTCTAGGATATGCTCTTCAGGTAAATCTAGCAAGAAGGATAAGTAGTTATGCAGCAAAAAAAAAAAAAAAAAAAAAAAAAAAAAGTACAGTGATTTCCCATATACCCCCTGCTCCCACCCCACGCTCCCCCACTGTCAACATTCCCCAAGAGAGTATAACATTTGTTAATTGAAGAACTTACATTGACACATCATTATCACCCAAAGTCCACAGTTTAAATTAAGGTTCATTCCCTCTTGTACATTCTATAGGTTTGGAGAGTTGTTTAAAGACATTTTAGTATCTTACAGAGTAGTTTCACTCCCCTAAAAATTTCTCTGTCCTCTATCTAGTCATTCCTCTCTCCACACTAAGTCTACAGATTTTTTTTAACTGTTTCCATAGTTTTGGCTTTTCCAGAGTGTCATATATTTGGAATCATAAAGAATAATGTCTTTTCAAATTGACTTTGTTCACTTAATCATGTGCATTTAAGGTTCTTCCCTGTGTTTTCATAGCTTGATAGTTCATTTATTTTTGGCATTGAATAATATTCCATTGTCTGCATACACCATAGTTTATCCATTCATCTACTGAAGGACATCTTTGTTGCTTCCAAGTTTTGGCAATTGTCAATAAAGTGACTACAAATTTTTAAAAAAAAAAAAGACATGACATGAAGATGATCTAGGAGAGGGGACTCCAGGGTGAAGAACACTTCTTATGGGGTATGTGACAGCAAATCTTTGTGTGAATAGAAGTACAAGATATGGGAAGCCATACCAGGGAGGATGCAGTCTGCACCACTGAAGACTTCCTTCTGTATACACTGAGAGCCATTAAATGATTTTAAGATGAAGAATCAGGATTTTAGAACCAGCAACCTCCCTGCTTTCATGAAGGAACACCAGTAGCATCGAGGAAAGCTAATTCTCAGCAGTGGTCAAGGAAGACATGTTGTGGTCCCCACTAACAATGGGTGAAAAGAGAGGGAGGCTTGGGTGAATGAGAGTTACATCAGAGGTAAACTGAACTGGGTTTCATGATAGATTTCCCATAATAAAATTACAGTCTAGGAGGTGAGATTTGTTTTTCCTTAGGAAATGAGATGAGGATTTCCTCTGGAATAAGGACAAAAACAAAGAAAGACGCATTCATTAGTGAGTGATTGGGAAGTTGAGCAAGTCTATATTGGGGTCTTCTGTCAATGAGGCAGCTAGATCACCCGATATAAGGTAGAAAAACAGTTTAGTGTAACGAGGGTGTGGCATGGCCCCTGTGTGAGGAGGAGAGCAGCTTGTAAAATGATCTCAGTTGGCCTTATGGACCAATCTGAGACAGTCTTTGCCACATGTTTGCATCAGCAACACTATGCAAGTCAACATAACTCCTCTTCCACAGAGTCAGCCTTGCCACACCCGAGCCAAAACAGAATGGCTGTCTGAATACAGCTCTGAGATGCTGAGGGGAAGGTTGAGAGAAGAATGGGAGTTGAAATGTGACTCCAATAGTTCTGAGCTGGGTACAACAAAAAGCAGGGAGAATTGGAGCTGAGCCTGGAGGTCTTGATGAACTTGAAGATCGGGTGTAGTGAGAGAGAGAAACATCAAGCACAGAAGGGAAGAATCAGAATTGAGACAATTTTATGTCAAAAACAGCTTATTGCAACGTGTGCCTTCGGAATTCACATACTATTTCTGTGCAAGGTATAGTAATCTTGCACAACATCTGATTATGCAGAATGGGATTAGAGCAGAAGGGATATCAGAGGCATTTATTCTCTTGCCCTCGTTTTATACATGATGAAAGTGAAATCGGGTAGTCAGCTAGTGCAGAATTCAGAATGAAACACTGACTTTTCACCATAATCTGCTTACCCCAAATATAGCTAAAATAATACAAAGATTTTTTTTTTAACAGTAAGCAAGTAATGTGCTGGTATTACAACAAAGTTTCAGGGAGGCACATCTCACACAGACACCTGAAAACCCGATCATCACATTTATGAACTATTAAAAGAAAAAGATAATAAAGATTTGTTAAATGCTGGTTAAACACAAAGCACAATAGTGGCCACTGACTGATAAATAATCCTTATTCTAAAGGAACTGATAATATAATGTCCTATTAAGAATTCATATTATAATTTAAATTAAATGATTATTGAAGTGATATTCAGAAAAACTAGGAATCCAAACTACCCCTAAAGTAAGTAAGGTTTGTTATCAAAAGGTTGAACAGATGTCTTTTCCTTTCCTTGTGAAATCACAATTTTTGTCATTAAATTACTAGAGAATCTCATAATTTTTATGATCAGAATCCTTAAATGACAATTTTCCCCAGAAACAAAAAGTTATTTCACATTTTTATTCTTCTGTCTGCAATATTATGCTGTGCTCGTTGTTTCTTTAGCCTGTTCTGTTAACTACCAATTTCTGGCCAGACTGGAATTGAAATTGTGTACAAAATGCTTCATTTTTTTCTCGACAATTATTTTTTATGTTCTTCACCTCTGCTGAAATGACCTCTACCCATTGCGTCGTTTTATAAGAGGCAATCCAGAGCTTTAAAGAAAAAAAATATATTTTATTAAATTAATTTAAAAAGAAATATTTGAACATGAAAATCTGCAGAGTATAAATATTTTATATGAGAAATAGCAATAAAAATTAATATTTAGTTATATTATTCATATGTAAGGGGGAAAACCTGCAAACTAATTTGGAAGCCCTGGTTCTCCTCCTAGAATATTCCAAACAGCACGTGTGGAACAATTTTTTTGTACTGTTTTACAACTTGCTTTTATTAACTGTTTTTAAACTATACTAATGATCATATTTCTCATATATTTTCTTGAGTGCTCACACACCTCAGAGATATATTATGCAAATAAATTAATGCAAAATTCACATAATCACTACAACCAAATTGGAAAGAATACCATATAATACATATTAAAACTTCTCGATGAAATTGTGAGACTGAGATTTGTACCAGAGCATTGCTTTTATGTGCATATTGCAACATTTAAGTTGGCAGGGGAGTTCTCCACTACACTGGCTACTCCCTAGGAATGAGCTCAGTCTTCAAGAATATTATCCTTTTGGCTTGGCCTTCATAGCACTATTTAGAACTGTCATAGATGTCTTAATAAATAGCCTGAGAAATTTAGTTCAGATCCTCAAGGTTCTTGACTCCCGCAAAATAAAGTCTCCACTGGGACGTTCATAAGATAGAAATCATTCCTTTGACTGTTACTTTGTTATTTTTTATTTTTTGGTACAAACTTCTTCCATGAGAACTAGAATGGTTAAAAAGAAGATTGAACAACAGATTTTGGAGATCTCCCATCCTTATCGATGTGTTTTTATTGTGTAATAAATCATCACCAAGCAATCCCTTTTAAGTTTAAATATCCCTGTCTCAGAGACTAAATAAAATATTCTTAACAATGAATTTTTCATAGTTCTTGCTATCCCTTTGAAAATGAATTCATGCAATTCATAAAATAGAGTCTCTTGTCTAACCATACCCTATCTGCAATTAAAGGAATACTTATTTAAGCTCTATGTGGGCTATAGCTTAGCACAGTGGTTTCAAAGTATTGTCCCAAGACCAACAGCATTGGCAGCACTTGGGAATTTGTTTAAAAAAGAAAGTTTTTGGACCATACACGGAACATTCTAAATAAAAACATTGGGGCTGGGGCCCAATAAGATGAGTTTTAACAAGTCTTATAATTAATTGTCATGCAAACTAAAGTTATATAACTGTTTTAGAATTCACCTCACCAGCACAGGCCAATTTCTAGTCCAATAAACATTGCTGTACCCAATGAAACATTTATTGAAGAAAGGAATAAACGAGAAAATGAGTCATAGTCTGGGAGAAGCTTCAGTCTTAGCTTCCTACCCAATATTAACTAGAAACACCAAACCTTCTTCCAATAGATAAATACCAAGAGAGTTATCTTTTATTAGTACTTGGCCACCATATGCTGCAATTACCCTTAATCACTGGCTCAATGCAAATTTATATCCCAACTTTAGTGTGAGTTTATAGAGCTGTATGTCTCAGTTCCTCATTAGTTGGGTAGACCCAAGGTGCTGCCAAGAAATCCAAGCAAACTAATAACGACATTAAGAGCTACATAGGAATTTCATCAGAGTAGTATCAATCCCATGCTGGCCAGAAGCTCTGATTTACTAAATACACACACACACACACACACACACACACACACACACACAGATCAATACACACATGTATATTTGATATGAATTCAAATTAATTATTTCTGAAAATAATAAATGAGTTCCTATGTTATATTAAAAAAAAAAAAAAAAGAGATGGACATAATATAATAATACAAAACTCACATCATTCTACCCCTTCCTTTATGGAAGACCAGAAAGTGCTGCACCCTGTTCTATGGTAACACCACGTAAAAACAAGCTTGAGAAATATCACCTCTGCAGATTACTTAATTAGCTCAAACTACGAAAAGAGACCCAGGATGATTGTTGAAAATGCTTCACAATGGAAAACTAAGATGTAGTTTAAATAAAAGTGAAGGCACTTTATTTTTAGCTTCTGTGACATTTAAAATGTGTAAAAGTTTCTAGGTAATGTCTTGAATGTACTTCTACTCACATGTGCCATTTCTGCTGGGCAAAAATTCAAGTCAAGGGCAAAGGAGTCATTCTCCTACTGGTTCCCTCACTCACACACCTGTTCTAGGGTTCCCCTCCTTTACAACCAAGTGAGAGAAGGTGAATTTATCAAATTTGTTATCAATATGCCAATAAGTATCTATAACAAATAACAAAAGTGAGAGATGGTCTCACCACTTTTATATAGCCCTTAATATACATCCATCAATAAAATAATTTCTTGGGCTTTCAAAAACTGGTGAGGATCACATCATAATTATTCTTACTTGGCTTAATTTTTCCTGATACTTTTTCAGATCTTAGAACATCTGGAAAATTATAAAGCAAAAATTGCACATATATATTTTGTGTATATATATATGTATATATTATACATATATAGATAATATATGTTTATGTGTATTCGGAAAAGAATAATTCACTAAAAGTAATACCATTTGCAAAAAGAGAGGAGAAAAACTAGTGGTTTTTTTATTTTGTCAAAATCTTGTTAGTCATGTTTTGGTTTTGGATTTGCAGTCTGTGGAGTATTTTATACTTCTCAAATTTCTTCTGTTCACTTGTGACTCTCAAACTTAATAGAAATCTCCTTTTCCCCTTCAAGTAATACTTGTCTGCTTCTAGGGCTATCAGGGGAATACTTTTTAAAAAATTGTTGAAACCAGCTCAAGCAGTGCACAAATATATACTGAATAGAAATACACTGAAAACCAGCCGTCAAAATAGCCAAAATAATCTAAAAGCTCCTTGTGAAAAATACAGAGAACAAAGTACAGGACCGCCTTAAGGGTTTAGTTTCAATTTCTGCAATAATCCACCATTTCAGATAGAGTTAATTCCCTAGACTGTGTACATATGGATAATTTAATTCCACAGATAATCTCTAATATTTGTTTTAGGATAAAATGTCAAGTGTTTCCCACTAAACCTTTTCACCTCCCCTTTGGACAAAAGTAGAGTCGAATGGGGGAATTGATGGTTACCTCTCACTTGCCTGGCCCTCCACGCCGAGAGCAGGGCAGACACAGTGTGAAATGGATCCCCCACCTCCCTCCTCTGATATCCTCAGCTTCCCTTTGCCAGGTTGGGGCCACTGACAATGAACAATGGAGCAGTGAAATGTAAAACTCAAAGGGGTGAGTTTTTTTTAATAAAAACATTTAACTCATTTCATCAACATAGGAATTATGCTACTATTTTAATGTGATAGACAAAACAAAATCTTCTTAATGGAAAATGGATATATGGCTCTGGGGAATGCTGGAAAAAAGCTTAGGATTTTGAGCCAAAATACATGTGTTTTCGATTGTAGCTCTGCTGCATGCTAGCCAACTGACCTTTGGAAAGTTATAAAAATCTATGAATCTTAATTTTGTCGCCTATAAGATGGGTATAAGAATAACTTTTCCACAATAATGTTGTAAGAATTTCATAAGGTTATGCACATGTAAAGCACACTTAAGCTATAACTGCTGCAGAGTTGTTATTTATAAAGAGATAAAGTATAGAAAGTGGAGAACTGTAATATTGGGTGCATATGAGACCAGAGTGTTTCAGAGTAGCTGAGTTTCAAAACATCACTGCCAGCAGCAATCAGTGGAGTCTTCCAAGAGCTCCTCATTTTTAATCCCCCGTTACCATTCAACATATTCTGCATACAGTAGCTGCTCACTGCGTTTTGCTAACAACTCACAAAATCCTTCTCCAACAGACAGATTGCGAGTCCTTATTCTCTGACTGGTAGGAGCTAAGTAGCTAGACAATTATAAAGAGTTGCTTTTGTAAAAAATAGAATTACCGGGCAGAGCCTGTGGCTCAAAGGAGTAGGGCGCTGGCCCCATATGCCAGAGGTGGCGGGTTCAAACTCAGCCCTGGCCAAAAACCACAAAAGGAAAAAAAAAAAAAATAGAATTATCTACCTATCAACCTACTTATCTACCTAATAAATGTTATTTTTAACTATCTAATAAATGTCGTACTAAACAACAAAATGCTCAACTAGTAGCAATTAACTTCTTGATAATAAAGACCTCAATTTTGTTAGAAATGTTTCTTTATATGGACTGTAGTTATTATGTATATACAAGGACCAACGGCTATGGATTTCCAAAATCTTGATGCCCATAAAATAAGTCCCCAAATCTGGAAACCACATTTTCCTAGGCAGTCTACAAAGTGACTTCATATAATAAAAGAAAATTATAATAAATTTTGCTTTACAAGAAATTATAAGTAGTTTCCTTTCTATTTTGTTTCTATACTTTCAAATAAAGGATTTCTTTTAGTTCCAATCAGCATCACTGGGTGAACTACCTCCAAATATAGAGTTGCTAGATAAAAGACTCAACACCTGCCATAAACATACAATAGTGAAATAATTGTTATTTCCTAGTGTGCTCATCAGATCACTCTTAGTTACAAGGGATAGAATGTCAACTCCAAGGATCAACTCCAATGTCAACTTAAGGATCGAAATGAAAAATGCAATGTCCTGGCTCTCTGCACTTCCTTTCTCTTCTCGTTTCACTGCACTCCTTCTCTCCTGCTGCCATAATTTCCTCATCCTGAGATGGGAAAGCAGTAACATGGGGCCCGTATACCAAGAGCTGCACCCTGATAAAAAAATAGAGTGCTTCTTCTTTCACTCTGGAAAATGCCCTTGACAGGCTTGACTTAGGGCAATTCTTGAACCAATCCTAGGTCGTGTGTGGGGATGGGGTGGTTGGGATAGGTCTAAAACCCGAAGTGTAGAAAGGAAAATAATTCTGAAAAGATCGAATTAATAGCCTTGATGTTGGGTGTTAGGACAAATTATTTTCATTAGTAAAGAATTTTTAAGAAATTGTATTAACTTCTGTAATAATTTTAATGTATATTTTTAGCTAAATAATATAAGAAGAGAAGATGCTTTGAGTTATTATTTTAATACCTCTATGCCCTTATAAAGGACTGCATAGCCTTAGATATTCCTTTAGATGAAGACAAATCCAAGATGTAATTGTTGAATTTGAATACATTTTCAAAATAACAATTAGATCAATGTGTATGATCGAGGAGTTTATGCTGCTTCAACCTTTTAAAAGACAAAAATTTCTATTACTCCTACTGAGAAAATTAACTCACTGAAGACTTTCAGCATCATAGTCCTCAAACATAACATTTTATATCAACAGCACTGAAAAGACATTATGACCTCCAAAGAACACTTCAAAGTAAATCCCCGTTTCTCCAATTTAAACCATCAAAATAGTAAGGAGAAGGATATATAGCAAATAAGAGCTTTGACAAGAACTGAGTTTTACCTGCCTTCTCTATTTTCATAGTGTTCAACTGTCAGTCTATTCTACAGGTTAAACAAACTGAATTAGCCTCTCCATGCAGGACTTGTCAGAGCCTTTGATGGGCTAACATATAACACTTTAAAACTTATTAAACTTGCAGAACACTTTTAAAAATTGCCCCTACCCTAGAATATTTATTATGCTCTTATATAACAATAGTACTGGTTAGTAAGTACTGTCCATATATTTATGACCTGGAGCTTGCCAGTCCATTTATGTTGCACAGTCCTCTGATTTTTCTGTAGTACTACATTTTCAATAAAATTGAATCATTAAGAAAATTATCTTGTTAAAACTTTGAAAAAGAAGATCTTTGAAAAACCTCATGTGACACATAACTTTCAAAATTTGAATTTGTCATTTAAGAGTAGCATAATAGAATACTTAGAATAAGGACTTGAATAATCTCTACGATTTCAGTGGCTAAAGGATATATATATATATATATTTTGTTTGTTTGTTTTTTGTTGCCGAGTCTGGGTTTGAACCCACCACCTTCAGCATATGGGGCCAGCACCCTACTCCTTTGAGCCACAGGCACCTCCCTAAAGGATACTTTTTAAATGTTTTTCACCAGACCATCCTTCTGCCAGCCTGCAGGTCTGCCTAATACAAAAGTAAGCCAAGCATCAAGCCTTTTTTGAAGGCTTCCCCTTGTGCTTCAGATTTCTAGATACTCCCCACTTTAGATTTTCGGATGTTTCCCAGCCAATGTCCAAGATATAACAATAGTTGGCTGTGGCATCACTAAGAGGAACTAGCTGGGAATTAGAAGGGCCCGACTGGTTTTAGACAAGTCTTAAGTCTTTTAACTATTGATTTTCCCATTAAAAAAAATAAAAGAAAAGGTCTCGTAATACTTATCATCTTTCATCACAAGGTTCTATTATTGTGAAGAAACAAGGTAGCATATGGAATGATAAACCAGTTATATTACAGAAATAATACTTGTTATTATTTTGTCATAGCTTCCAGCCTCCCCAATCTTCTATTATCCTGAACATTGGTGGAGAAGTACTTTGTAAAACAAACTGTGTCTCTATGGAGAAGGCTTATTGTATTTCTGCTGTTTCTCCTGCAGGTGCCCTGTCCACCCTTCTCTATCTCCTCTGCCTTTTTTTGTTTTTTTTTTTCTTTTGAGACAGAGTCTCACTTTGTCACCCTGGGTAGAGGCTGTAGTGTCACAGCTCACAGCAACCTCAAACTCTTAGCTTAAGTGATTTTCTTGCCTCAGCCTCCCAAGTAGCTGGGACTACAGGTGCCTGCCACAGTGCCCCGCTATTTTTAGAGACAGGGTCTCACTCTTGCTCAGGCTGGTCTTGAATGTGTGAGCTCAGGGCAATCCACCCTCCTTGGCCTCCCGGAGTGCTAGGATTCCAGGTGTGAGCCACTATGCCCAGCCTCTCCTCTGCCCTTTCTCCCCCAAACTGATTGATGTAGATCACATCAACAGTCTATCTAGTCCTCTGCCTTCTGGCTTGGTTTGGCCAATGGAGAGCAATGATGAGAATGTAAGAGGCGGAGGAGAGTAAATTCCATTTATTAATCCTCTGCCCTTCCTGCCATAGTCTGGCTCCTAAAAGAGGTCCAGCTCCTGCAAGGTATTCATCTCCACAGTGCCCTCTTTTTCTTCAGGTTCATTACCTGCCAACTCCTCATGCCCTGTCAGCCTGCAGATGGTATCAAGGCAAATGCTGTCTTTCGATGAAGGCACTGGGGCTTCTGCCTTGAACTTAATGTTTTCAAAAACCCCACTCTGTTTCTTCCCTGGGTTTACCTTCCCTCATAATCAGATGAGACTTTGGGGCCAAACTGAGTGCCCTCCCTGAATCTGCTCTTTCTCCTTCTAGACCATATTCTCAGTATTCAGAACATCAAGTTTCTCAGCCCACATTCGCCTGCAACTACATCCTCCCCCAAGTGCACACGCCATAACTGTACTGTGCGTGAATGTACCCGGGGGCTTGCTATATGTGGACTGTGGATAGTGTCCAGACACAAAAGCTAAAGATTCACCTACAAACACGAGCATCTTTTTCTACTTTTTAAAGGTGCTGTCCTCTTGCCAAGCCATGCATGCACCTGGCCACATCTACCTACTATAAATGCCACCTTCTAACTTGCAGAAAGGTGCCATACAAACTATGGTAGCCCTGGAAGTATCAAAAGCAACGTTTTTGAACTGTGCTGCCCTAAACCCTAGAGAGTCCTTGGAGGTGCTTGATGGGCTGCTGCCAAGTCCTGAGGGAGAACTGTAAATTAAACAGGATCTTCATTAATGCAGAACAGTTGGGCTCTGATTTGATTTATATACTAAGCTACTTATAAAGGTTTATTTGAACGGATAATTCTGTAGATAAGCTAATTTTGCAAATCACTGTACTGGTTGATCCAAAAATTCCCATCCAGCTTGACAATTAGGAGGCCTTATGATCTTCTGAATTGTGTCGTAGGTAATCTTCTAGTCTTTGGGTTTTAGACTCTTCATTTAAACTGAGAAATTTCTCACTGCCCTTCCTATTTCCTAAACTGATCCTCATTCACACACATCTTTCTAACTCATTTATAATATTTCTCATTTTTGCCACTATATCCTTCAAAGAACTGTTCTCCAAGCACCTCCTCTTTGAAGCTTTCCAAGTTAATTTGAGCACTGAAGAGACGCTTTGAACTCTTCAGTAGGTGCTCCAAAGCGGAAGAAATCCAAGCATGTTGCTACAGTTTTGTTATTGTTCATTTTCCCTTACTTGAGCTTAGGTATTGCGTAGCTTTTCTTTACTCTCTGAAACAAAAAAGGAGGTGACATCAACTTTTTAAGGTATTCTCTAATGTGTTCAAATAATAATGGATTTTAGTCTAAAGGGGGAACATAAACAGCAGTAGTCAAATGAATGCTAAGATGCCACAGAAGGAAATGGAGAAACATTAAGTGGATACCATGAACCAAGTGTTTTAATAACAGGAAGATTTGTAATAATAAGCACATCTAACACTAATTGAACACTCATATATCAGAAACATCTTGCTCGAGCTTCCCAATGCAGTAAGGAACTATTACAAACCCCATCTGAACTTCAAATATCCTAAACCTATTCTATTTATTTTAAAATTTCTATCTGCTTATCTATCTCTTAAAAATAATTTCATCTGGGGTGTATTCATGACCTGATTGTTAAACTGGTTACCTGCCTTTCTTAGTGTTTGATTTAGTCATTTGTTTGGAATTTTAATGTTTGGACTCATTTTGAATGAGGTTTTGTTATTTAATTTTCCATTTTATTCTCTCCTTTTTCTTTTTTTGTTCTTTCCCTCTGCCTTCGTCCCTCTCCCTCCTCCTATAGCCCCCCATTGTATTTCTGTGTTTGGAATTTTTATATGTGAATTTATTTTGAAGGTAATCTTTTTATTCTAAATTGTTCTGTCTTTATTTTCCTTTGTTCTCCTTCCATCATATGACTAGCTTACTTCACCAACTGTTTCTTATCTGTTTTTATTTGGTTTCCTGAGTTGAACCAAGTCTTATAATTACATTGGGTGGCCATATCCTGGGGTGCTCTTGGGAATATTAGGAATATCAAGGATCCAGTTACAGAAAGGATGAACAGTTACAGATTCCAGTTACATGGCTGGGTAGGTGTTCTCCTATCTTCTCAAGTCTACAGTTGGCTAAATCTAGAAGCCTAGACCATTGTGGCTATTGAAAGTATACATGTTTCCTTATCTTCAAACTCCTTTTATAAATGGGAGCTCCTGACCTAGTCTCTGGTTTTAAACAATAAACTTGACTCTCATTTCCATCTTGTGTCGAGCACTTTTCTGTATTTTACTACAAATTCTAGCTTCAGACACCTTTGCCTGTTTCCAGATTCAGTACCCAATTGGCCCATGGTTTCTAAAAACAGGAAATGATGAAAAATAGTTAAGGTAATTTGGGAAATTCATCAAAACTTGAAATCACTAAAGATTGTGACACATGACTGCTTTTTAGTCACCCCAAATGAACTTGTCCTGAGTAAAGTACAACAACAGCTCAATTATAGTTGATGTAAACAGCAACGGCCAGTCTAAAAAAAAAATCACTGCACATATTTATAATATGAGACTTAGTATTGTAAACCGAACCTTAACATCTTCTGCTTAATAACAGCTTGCACAACAGCTACAAAATCCCATTACATTTACAAAAACACTTAATAATTTCCTGGCAAATTTTTACAATTATCAGAATTTTTCATAGTCAAAAGTAAAGCAGTCTTAAGTAGGAGCCATATAATAGACAGCATAGTCAGACAAATAAATAAATTAAAAAGGTTAAGTTTGCTTTAATTTTGGCTTCAGAATAACGTTGTAAGACTATATATATATATTCAATGTAAGTAAATAATATAATTTATCATATAAATTTTTATATACATATACAAATCTGGTGATCTAATTCACTTTAAGTATATTCAAATCTGTTTTGGATCAAAAAGATATAGCCAAGCTAATGAAAAAAGGACCTTAGGACATCAAGTACTGAAAAATAACAATTGAATGTGCTTAGGGGCAATACTTAACAATTATTTGAAAAATTACAATTATCTCACTCTTTACTTCAATTGTGAAAGCTCACATGTTAATCACTTGGTGATTTATGAATTTGTTTACTGTTTTTTGCACTGATGATATTTAACAAAATACATTAATTCACAAAATATTGACAAAATATTTTGTAGTGAAATATATTAATTTTACAAATTAGGCTATTGAATCTCAAAATTTTTCCTGAGGCCATACATTAAGTTATAACTGTCAAAGCCAATTTTAGAACACAAGTCTTCTTATTCATTAGCTTCGTATCTCAGCGTTAGTGCTCAAAACCAAGGAAAATTTAGTTGTTCTTTTATCTTAGAATTAACTATGAAATTGTATAAGCAGCCACTCATATTTTAATATTTGCAGTGCCATTGGTTTTATTTCATTTTATAGTTAAAATGCCATAACATACGTGCAATATATCTTTTATGCAACCTTATAGAACTATAATACTGATGAATGCCTTTACAGAAAGAATTATTGAACAGAGTTCCACTCAATGATGAAGAAATGCCTTGGTTCAGCAACATCCCGTAAGTGAGCACATAAATAATTGCTTATTAAAGACTTTATATATGGAATATTACAACCTCTAAGTATTAGCAATTCAATAATGAAAACATTATGATTTACTTTCCACTACCATTAGTAATTGACACCATGGATTATATGATATTACTTCCTGCCAGTAATTTTGATTGAAGCAAAGGAGAAGTGGCCATGAAATATACATTTATAACTCTATGTGAATACAGTACAATTACTATGAAGGGTTGATGAACTCTTTAACTTTCTGATACTCATTGACAAGCTGTTTCAAATTTCATTCTATGGCATCTGTCAAGGGAGATACAAAACTCTATTTTCTGAGCTTATTAGAAAGAGAAAGAATGTACAGTCAAATTTATGTGAGAGCTGATTTAGTTATGTCACATTTATGGGTGGATAGGGGAAGGAAATGTTCTTAGACATTCGCACTTTTGGTAAAGGAAAGAAACTGAGAAACTGAGAGGGGATTTATGGCAAAAGAAACTTTTACAAGGTCGTAGCCTATTGCAGGCCCCTCCAACGTAAACAACCTGAACACCTACTCCTCAACAGAAAGAAGAATGGCCACAGGAGCATACGAGGGTATTATCAGGACGCCAGAGCTACAAAGCCCCATTTCTTCAATGTTCTCTTTCAGATGTGGTTGTCTGAATAAATTTATCCGTTAGAGATCCTGGTTAATTCTGAAAACAGAAAACCTATCTGCCATCTAGAACTTGTCTAGGTTAAGGAGATGTCTCTATTCCTTAATTAAGAGAAAAAAAAT
This sequence comes from Loris lydekkerianus, assembly GCA_963574355.1. Classification (NCBI taxonomy): domain Eukaryota; kingdom Metazoa; phylum Chordata; class Mammalia; order Primates; family Lorisidae; genus Loris; species Loris lydekkerianus. Next base: position 29,828 of record CAUYPK010122331.1, read on the forward strand.
GTAACCAAACCAATAGTTCACATGTAACTGCTAAAACTTATGATATTTCTTACAGAATAATGCTCTTATCTGGACTATGTATAGTCTATTTTTTTAGGTACAAATTCTTAAAAGGAGGGGAGAAACATGGCATCTAAGTGCCAACAGAGGTAGAATTCAAGGTCTCTCTGAAGATGACCTTAGAAACAAACATGTGAGCTAAAGAACTGAAGAAAATGTGGCCCATGGCCTCTTTAAATTTTTCCCTCAGCTAAACAGACATCTAGTCACTTAGAAAAGAACCCACCCCCTTGTTAGACTAGCTGCGGGACAATCCCCTGTTGTCATTTTTATTGTCTGCCCTGGAGAAGGAGGCAGCTTGGGATGTCTAATGGAATCTTGATTCTATTTCACAGCTACAGAGCACAGCCAGAGGCCCGTGGTGCTTTTGTGAGCCAGAATCCACGGAGGCTAATTTTGGCTGAATAGAGGCTAAAGAGAATTCATTTTTCCTTGTTACATTTATTTCACTAAAATTGTTCAAACTCACAAGATAGTGCTGGAAGGATACCAGCAAGCGCTTCTTAATTGGGGCCCCATTCAGTAGCAAAACTGCCTTTGCAGGTACTAGCCACAGAGGTGATGTGGATTTCAGGGGCCTGAATGCATGGAAATTAACCTTAACACAGGAGACATAAACGTTATCTCTACTTAGATGTGGAATATAATCTGGAGGTTTCTGTTTCACATACTTGCTGGAAACTGTAACCACGGCTCTCATCTTTCCATTGCTGCATATGAAAGGTTTCATGTCCTGACATCACTAGAGGATTGGGCTGAGCGTGCTTAGGGAGATAACTGCTCCTCCTCCCCAACACAGAGAGTCTCCGGAGATAACTGGCAACAACTATTAGCCACTTTTCAGGAAGCCAAATGGACAATAGAGATACACGAAAAATCATGTGCCTTTCCCTTTTGCTTCAAATTTTAATGAGTAAGAAAATTTTTATATTTATATTTTTAAATGCATGCAACATTCTGACCCTCCATATTATCTCAATGTTAGTAGCCCAGAATCCTATTCTGAATTTTAAGTTTGCACACATTAGGATTACTACCTATAGTCCTCACGTTTCATGAATTTTTAACTTAATAATTAATAAGGATAGCCATTAAATTGCTAAAATCTTGCAGGAAAAAAAAAATTCTGTAAGAACTCCCTAAGTGTTCGTAACCCTCTTAAGATTTTCTTATGGGTTCTTTGTTCTTGGTTTAAAGACAGCATCATCCAAAGAAGGTACCTGACAGAAAGTGTAATTTAATTATCCCCATTTTACAGATGGGAAGATGAGAGCTTATGACCCACTGATGGAACAGCCTGATAGAAGGAAGAATTTCTGTCTTCCGGGTCAAAATTTGTTCATCTGGAATCACTATCCTAAAATACACCTAATGTATTTTTTAACCCCAAATGAATTTAAACATAATTCTGATATGGGAATTTTGCTTTATAAAGGAAATTTAGGGAAAACATAAATTTCCCTGTGCATGTCCTCCACACTGTTTGTTGTCCAGAGGGTTCTGAGGGTAGTTAACCTAAGCTCACCTGCATTAAATATTGACCCTGAGGGGCAATTTGAGGCCTTGCTAATGGGGCAATTTGGGGCCTTAATGATGCAGACAAAAAGGTCCACAATCCTCCTTGATGAATTGAAGAGCCTCATTAGCATGATTTTCAAGGGTGGTACTCAAAGAATTAGCTTGCCAGCCAAAGCTGTGTCTAAACTGGCCAAATAAAGAGCTCTTCATTTAGCTAGAAGTGCTGTATTTGACCAGTGTCTCCACGTTCCTAGGCATTTAATTTCTTTTCTCTTTGAGCAATAAGGATTTTTTTGTGTGTGCGGGTTTTTTGTTTGTTTTGGTTTGGGTTTTAACACAACCTATATGGGCAGCTGTCTAGATTTTTACAAAATTTTGAGAACATAATAAAAATGTTTTTAAGCTAATAGGAAAAAAGAAGATTAATATAAATTTTACCCCAAACCACCAATTATTTCTACTAGACAAAGTTCTGTGGTGAAAACAAGGGTGTATTGTTTAAGTGCCTGGATTTGTGGAACAGGTGCCAATTTCTAATACAAAGTGAAGGCAAATTTAGCAAATAAGGCGTTCCAAATCACCTTTGAATGTAAAACAACTGGGCAACAAATGCCATCACATACATAATTTCAGTGACATGCATGGTGCTTTGGCAAGTGCTCAGTGAATTGAAAGCCACAATACTTTAAGCAGACAAATGTACGCTCAAATACGTACCACACACAAATACACACATAACAGCATGCAAACCCAGATGTCAATGTTAACCCAGGAGAGTAAAAAGGCAGCTGTACATACACTTGGTACTTCATCCCGAAAAATCCACATTTATTGAACAAATGTGCAGTAAGAATTATCAATCATAGTGGAAAAATGTCTTTAATGTTAGAAAACGTGCTTACAACACTTAGAAATATAACATGGAATAAGTAGTAGAAAATATCTTGCAGACATTTAATTTCACCAAAGATATAAATTTTTTTTCTAATTACATGGGCACATTGTCTAATTCAATTACCAAATATGATAGCCTCTTCTTTGACTTCTCTTTACCCACTGGACTGGGTAGACTGAAGTGCCCTCAGCTTTGCCGCAGGCTCCTAATGCCTCCAGCTACTGCGTTAGTGACTGATTCAAGAGAAAATAAAGAATGAAAATTCAAAATGTCACACTTTTAACTAATCAACTGCAGGATGACTTCCTTTCAGCCTTGGTAACATAGATACTCCATAGTTGGCCATAATCTTTGGAAAGATCATGTTTTTAAAAAATGGAATAATGGAATTATTATGGAAACTAATTTGTACCTCAAACAGCCCAAATTAAATTCAATAAGCGCAGTAGAAATTACAGTGATTTAAGTTCTGATGTTTCACCCTACTAAATTTTTAATTGTGGCAAATATGGTCTGCTTCTGGGTTATAGAATGAGAAGCGAGGCAAAGACTCCTGACATTCCTCCATATAAAAATGTTTTGGTAATCACTCTATTTAAATAGTAACATTTTATTTTTTTAAGCACTTAGTTTCTTGATCAGGATCCATATTCATGGGGTCTCGCTGTAATCCACTTTACCACTTAATGTTGCAATTCAAATGTTCAGTCAGAAGCAAAGCCCTCCAGAATAAAGCATGAATATTACCGTGTGGGGCTGTAAAGAGAAGACTATTAGAATATATCACCAACACACTAGGGGACCATTTAGTCCACTGCTCTAAATACATCATTTAATTACAATGGAGACATTACTTCATGTTTCTACTGATGTAAGTATTATTAGAATTCATGATATTCGCAGGCTACTGTGGGCCATTACATTGGCCATAAGCTATTCCATAAGATTTACTACTAAAGGCCCGCAAGGGTATTTGAGCATTCATGGATTCTGTGGCAGTAGGCTTTTATCTAAGACACATAAGTGAGGGACAACCGAGTTATTATCTCTAAGAAACATAGCTTAATATTTTGGATTCTAAAGGTTAAGGTATCATAAATCCTGAATTACTCTGAGATATCACATAAAAAGACATTTTTATTTTATTTTACTCTATTCTGGCTCTTAAAATATTTTATGATGGCAGTTTCTAGAGTTGTACCATGTTGTTTACATTCAGTCCCTGAATGCATCAAAACACTGACACAGCATTTCTTTTCAACCATAGTAAAGGAAGCAGAAACACAGAGCGTGTGTGTTTGTGTGCTGGCCGGTGTGCACACCCGCACCAATGGGTGTTGCGTCTGTATTATAATAGGGAATGGAGGAAAATGGGTTAACTAAGTGCTTTATTTTTCTAAAGCATACCCAATTTACAGTTTGAAGGGTCTTGGTCAGTGTTTCCATGGTCCCTTTTCATGAGGGTATCGGTGTGTTGTTCTGAGCTGAGCTGATCTGCCCCTGGATGCAAAGCCTTAGTTCCTTTTAGAAAGGAGATTCTAAGGCACTGCCTAGGAAAGCACAGAGTCAGCAGCAAGAAGCGGCTTCAGAAGGCTGCCTGCTTTTTAAGACAATGCATTTTGCAACCGAAAAACTCAGTAAAGACTGATGAGAGGGCTTAGTAAATTTGTCATGAAAATAGGCAGAGAAGAAAAACTTTTCTCTCTTATAAAATGGAAACTTGTGAGTATCTTCCCGACAAATGGAAGACTAAGGGTTTGGGGACACAATGCCTTAAAAAAGCAGGTAGAACATAAAATTCAACCAAAAAGTCCAATTTCTCTGTGTCAAGGCAGTGCCAGCTTTACATTTCTCACCAAGCCCTTTCCTTGGAATTATAGGGCACCTATTAGGCTTCTGAGTCTTAATACATGAAGTATATAACTTGTTAGCGTTTTCCAGGAAAACTATTTAAGCAGATTCATCAGCATTGACTGTCTTGTAAAGAAATAGCTCTAAACGACAAATAGCATCAAGCTGCTAGAAGGGTAAAGTGAGGGTGCAGAAGAAGCTGTGTTTACTGAGGAACAGGAGGAGCTTTTGATTTGCACACAGGAAACTAACTTAAACAGTCACATACCAAAGGGTGGGGTCAGTTCCTGGTCAGATGCATGAAGCAATTTTCACACATCTGGTTAAGGCAGACAACTGAACGTGCAAAAACAAACCCTCAGGGCGGTGCCTGTGGCTCAAAGGGGTCGGGCACTGGCTCCATATGCTGGAAGAGGCAGGTTCAAACCCAGCCCCGGCCAAAAACTGCAAAAAAACAAACCCTCAGTGTCATCCCCCGCATTGGTATGCCACTGGTTAAAAGTAGAACCAATAATACAGACATTTGATTTTTAATTTGTAATACAATGCTACACTTATGTGGCAGATTTTTTAACCATCTACCTTCCCCCTGTTTCCTCCACTTTGTCCCACATCAGTCAACTCCATACTATTTATGGCCCCAAATCTTCTACAACAATAGGATTTCTACTACTGCTACATGAACAGTGCCCAGATGGATTAATTCTTATTCCGGAAAAAGTCTCGGTTTCACAATGCATTGTTCTTATAGCTTTGTATGATACAGAAAATTTCCAAAAGGTTATCTTTAAGAAAGCTACATAAAATAAGCAGAACTTTCTTAGACAAAATTAGCCATCTATATTAAAATCTAAAGTATTTATCCTGATTAAAAATAAAAGCATCAAATATAAGCATTAATAGTGTTTATTATAAAGCCATGTTACTTTTTATTTTTTCATCCAATTAGTATGTACTAAAACATTGCCCTTTGGGGACAAACCTCTGGACTTAATTACTTACTATTTTACACAAAAATGTAATACATATACTTGATTTTCTCAATAATATTTTAAAATCTAAGCATTATGAATTAACATATGGGGTATAAAATAATAAGTATATTCTGGGGAAAATTAATGAGTTTTTTCTATGAAGCCACCATACTATGAAGATCACCCAAGGTTTCTGAATCTCTAAGCATTAACCTTTAAGTTGATACATAGTTATATATAACTATAGTTAATAGTATAAGAAGTATGTGCCCAATTAACATAATAATTAGGTTATCAGTAGGAATCACCTCTACACTAAGTGCATTACAAGTCTTATATCATTTAATTCTCACAATAACAGCACCAAGCAGTTATTATTATCAACCCGATTTTGTAGAAGGGAAAACTGAGACCTAGAGGATTGAAGCACCTTGCTCAATGCAGCCAACCGGCAACAGAGGCAGGGATTGCACTGGGGTTGTCTGACCCTCCAGCCACACTCATGTCAATATAGATGTCCAACACAAACACACAAATGAATAGACAGGAAAGAAAGGCAGGAAACGCAAGATGTTGAGGTGTCTATAGGAACCTTTCTATGCTCGCCACTCCTTTGTTTAGTTAAACCGCTAACATATCTGACCTACTGATACTCTCTCATTTTCTTTTCTGAAGCCATTATTTTTCCAACTATGGATTTCTCCCGCCATGCACATACATCAACTACACATTATTTTTTGATTATCCATAAACTTATTCAAAAGTCCCTTTAAAGATTAATAAAGATCACCATAATCGCTGCTTTATCCAGATAACAATCATGCCATTATTTTTTCACTTAGAGGCACCTAAATTAATTTTACATAATCAGAAATGATAAGGAAAAAGTAGGAGGATAAAGTAAAGAAAAAAAATGTGATGGTCTAGAAAGGTGCTGTCTTCCCTCCTGATTTCAAACCAGGTACCTCTGCCTCTCCAGAAGTGACATGAACAGCAATGTACAGTGGGAGTTTGGGCTCAAGCCTTGTTGGAATTCCTGTAGACAAGCCAGGACAGGATTTCACCATCTTCAAAGCCAGTGATATTCTTGGCTAAGAGACCAATGATGACGTTCAAGTCTCCAAGATTCTTGCCTAGAGGGATCTTTACCTATGGGGACCCTGGCCTTTCAAACAAGAACAGCATGAGAAGATCAGTAGGTTGACCTTGTCCCCCAAAAGTAAGCTGGACAGGTAGGCTGATGTTTGAAATGGTTAGGATTGAGTGAGTTTATTCATTTCTTTAGCAACTACTTTGAACTAAACCCTGACCCACATGCTTAAGACATAAGAATGAACCAAAAATAGGCAGAAACCTCTGGTCTTTTGTGTCCATAATTTTGGTGGGAGTGGCTAAAGCCAAAGTTCACATACCAAGTGCCCAGAAAACATTTCTTACTGTTCCTTAGAAGTGCGGCTCACTCCCGACTCTGCCTTCTCACTCAGTTCAGCTGCTGGTAGAGTAGCTCCAGATGTAGCTTCAGACTTTGAGAAACTAAGGCCAAAACCCATATTCTACTCTCTGAGCTGTCTCTTCGAATCTACCCTCCCTATGCTTGCTGGGGTTAGGGACTGGGCACAGCAAACAGACGATCATCTTCAAAGAAACTCTCCCTTCCTGGCTGGAGGGAAATGATCTTCAATAACAGGAGAAAGGTCTACAGTCTCTCAGTATGCTGGGAAGTGTTTAGATGGGTTTAAAACAAGGAGTTGTGTTTTCTTACTTGTAACCTTGTATCTTTTAATTAGGTACCCTCATATATTTTTTAGGTTGATGATTAAACTTTTGTATACTATATTTAAATAGTTGCAAAGACAACTACGCCCCCACATGAGAGAACAACACAATTAAATTAATGTGGGGGAGGGGATGAGAGAGGAGGGACAGGGAAGAGAGGATGAAGGAGGATTGGTAATGTGCACAACGGAAAGGTATACAGCACACTCCTTGGTGAATGCCTCAACTGCAACTTGAACTCTACCAAACAAATGCAATTTAACCTAATCATTTGTACCTTCATATCAATCTGAAATTTAAAAAAGAAAAAAAAAATAAACATATTATAGGTCATTCCCTTCACAGTGTAAGCTACTTTTTTTTGTATTTGCTCTTAAAGTCTTAAATAAATAAAATTCTTACTAAAGTAAAAATAAATAAATAGTTGCAAAGGATAGAATTGTTATTATTATTATTATTATTACTGAGATAGAGTCTCACTATATTACCCTTCAGTACAGTGCTGTGGCATCACAGCTCACAGCAACCTCTAACTCTTGAGTTTAAGCAATTCTCTTGCCTCAGCCTCCCAGGTAGCTGGGACTACAGGTGCCCTCCACAATGCCAACTATTTTTTTGTTGTAGTTGTAGTTGTCATTGTTTTTTAGCAGGCCCGGGCCAGATTCCAACCCACCAGCCCTGGTGTATGTGGCCAGCACCCTAAGCACTGAGCTACACGTGCCAAGCCAGGATAGAATTATTGATGTTAAAACAAAACCTGTTTCATTGTTGTTTTAATGCATACAATGAACTCTATCACAGCATTTGATACCCACCATTATCTTTTTTAAATACTTGAACAAGGTCTCTAATAGCTAGAAATTTTACATCATCCTTTTCACTCTTTAAATTTAACCCCATTTTAATTCCCTCCACAGAAATGTTGTCTAATGTATCATATTGTTATGTTTGGAATCATTTTTCTATCACTCTGTCATACTTCTCTATATTTAAAATCTAAATATAAATCAAAATACTGCATTATTTAAAAATTGTTGCAACTACAATTTTCTAAGTGTTCTAAGAATTCTTCTGAATGCGGTCCTCACTACAGTTATTATTAGTATAAAGTTAATCAAAACAACCTGGATACATTACAAATGATAAATACTTTTAAAAATTATAATTTTGTTCAAAAGAAGTATGTTAACAAGATGGATAGACTTTTTATGTTCGAGTAGTTCATGTATTCATGGATTAATAGTACTTACTGCTGGAATAACAGAATTCAGCATTAAATGTGTTCTATATTTCAGAGACATAAACATAAGAAAACTAGTTCACATAAAAAAAAAATGGCAATGCAAAAATGTGGGTAACATTTCTCAATTCGTAGAACTCTTAAAATTTATGTCAAAAGTCACATGATGATTTATCACAAAAAAAGTTATTTAAAATCACAACTAGATTAGCTCCTAATGCAATTTTATTTTTTTAAAATGGAATGATCTGTTTTTTTAAAGGATAGATTATCATTGCAATAGTTTATTTCCTGATTCTGGTAAGCAAACCAAGAATTAGCAAATGACAATCATGCCATTATTCTTTCACTTAGAGGCACCTGAATTAATTTTACATGATCAGAAATGGTAAGAGGGAAAGATGGTTTATTTTAACACATTTTTCCAAAAGAATTGTTTTGGATAGGAAACTAATCTTTTTTTTTAAAATTTATTTATTACTAAATCATAGCTGTGTACATTAATGCAATCATGGGACACCATACTAACCTTTTTTAAAAAACCTTGGACCTACTGATTGGGCTCATTCTACGTATGGAAAATATTTGTTATATAAATTAATGGCAAAGCAAACCCTTGTGTTAAAATCAATCACATGACTTTCTATTAAAAAACTGACTTTATTTTTTATTTAAAATAAGTGTGCTATTTTGTATATGTTTCTCTCTTTCGAATTCTAATTCTATGGTGGGAAAGGGGTCAAAGAGCTTCAGGTTTGCTGTATGGATGAAATAAGCATTTCCACCATTCTTCGTTTTGCCCTCATTGGATTCTTTAAGTCTTCCCATTCTTCATCAATAGTCAGTGGATGGAACAGGCAATAACTCTAAATGAAAGAAACCATCTAAATTTAGAATCTTTCAACATGGTGAAAATATTTCCCTTCTAACGTTATGTTGCCCTTAATGGGAACTAAGCTAGTGATAAAAATGGGGTCTGAATTAGAGGAGTCTTCCCTAAATGCAATGTTTTTATAAAGTCTCTTTGTTTGGAATCTAAATATCTCTATACCTGGTGTGTGTGGTTGCAGGGAGGTGGGGAGCATAGGAATTAACCACATTAAATTCAGGTCAAAAAATTATGAGTTTGTGCTGTAAATTAGGAGAGAAGGAATTATAATGGGAAAAATGTGGAAGAAAAATGAACATGACACCTGGATCAGAGGTTTGGTCTTAGGAAAAACAATTACTGTAAAAAAGAAAAACACAAAAACATAAATTTGCAGATACAGAGATTGATAATGTTAAAATTATATTTGGGCTCAGCACCTATAGCACAGTGGTTAGGGCACTGGCCACATGCACCAGGGCTGGAGAGTTCAATCCCAGCCTGGCCTGTTAGCAATGACAAAAACAGCAACAAAATAGCTGGGTTTTGTGGTAGGCACCTGTACTCCCAGCTAGTTGGGAGGCTGAGGCAAGAAAATCAACTCCAAGAGTTGTAGTTTGCTGTGAGCTATGACAGCACAGCACTCTATAGGGAGCGACATAGTGAGACTATGTCTCAGACAAAAAAAAAAAAGTATATATTCTGTATAACTCTTGGAAAGTGTTGGGACCCCAGAAGGACACTTATCCCTGTATGAGAATACTTCGCTTCCTATAGATCTAAATTTTGCAGTGCCTGGAACTTAAACAGTTGAAGAGCTCCTTGAAGAAAAATAATACAAAATGTTAGTACATCCTTAAATACAGGTCCTTGAAAGTGGCTCATGTACCTGAGGTATGCTGAAGTTAAGGCTTCATTAGCTTCATGGCAATTCCACCTCTGGATAATGGCTACTTAGCACCTAATGAATAGTGGGCCTTCCGGACCTCAGCTGAGATGGAAAGTATCCTATTTTAACATCCAATTAGAACTGTTTCCACTATCATGGTGATATTTTTTATGCACACTTGTCTTCTTCCTCTCTTACAATACAAGCCATTTTCTGTCCCGGAACAGTGTCAATGATACTGACTAGTGGACATGCTGAAATGTTGATGACCAAATAACCAACTCATAAACCTGCCATCAAGGAAGAGTACAAGGTCTGGAACAATCCCCATTTCCATATTTTCCAAGGCTCTCTTATTTCTGTGAGAACCCAAAAATGTCAGAGCAACTGCTTGCTGTTATCAAATATGCTCTGGGGGTGCACTGTTTCTTCCAGAAACCTTAAGGGGAGAACTGGCAGCTGGCTAAAGCATTGCCTGGGCCGAGACTTATGATTGTGAAGCAGCATGATTTTTTTAACTTGGATAGTAACCAGGGTCTCCTTCGGAACCTCAAAGAGAATTTCTGAAAGTTCAGTAGCTTCTGGTCTAGAAGTTTTGTCCAGAACATAGCAGGCAATGATCTTTTTCCTCTATCACAATCATTACAAGTTTTCTCAGCAGTTGCTGCTGGCCCCAGGTGCACCTACCACCCAGACCTCAGGCCTGGACCCAGAAGCCCTCTGGGAATGGGGGTTGCATTTCCCTTTAGAAGTATACAAGAGTTCTATCATATCCTCCTTGCTTGACAAAGAAGAATCCATCCAAGTCAAAGGAGTTCTCGTTGTTTTTAGGGGTTCTAATAATTCAAAGAGATGTTATCTTTAGTTATCTAAAACTGATCCACTCTCCTGAAAGACAATTTCTCAGTGATTGCAAAATGCTCAAATCTGCAATTCTAGGGGGCTACCTTTGTGGTCATATACGGCTTTCTTCTACCTCTGTAATTAATGTACATTATAAAACAGAAGTTTATTCCCCAGCATTCTGTTGGCATTTTATCATCCATCTGCCCTTTTCCATGTATATTTATGTTCAAATTTTCTCTTTTTCCTGATAGCCTCTATAAGGACATAAATTGTATGAGGACATTTTTCTATACATCTGGTTCAGACGATTGTAAATAAGCAGAAGCCTGATTGACTTCAGGATAAAATTAAGTCACAAGTGACAATTTCTGAACTGAATGTGCCTTCCTTCTTACAGCCTACAAATAAGGTTTCTGTGTGAGATACTGAGAAAGCCAAAACGAATGTTGGCTAAGACTCTTTGACAACATTCCTCATCTCCCACCAGCTTATATCATATTCCTTCCCTCACTTACTACCACAAACTCCTTAGCACACAGCAGGGTACTCACTGTTATAGCTTTTATGAGTTGTTTTTCAAGTAGGCTTGGAATTAACAGGTATCCCTACTTCATCACTTTGGTGGCCCTAAAAGAATTACTGCATCTATCACCTTGTGGTTCAAATGAGTTCAAAAGAGGAAGACAGCATTACGTGATGGAAAGGGCCTCACGATCTCAATTATATTAATAGACACTCGCCTTAATCCAGTTCCACAATATCTAACAAGGTCTAAGTCTTACTGTATAAATAATAAAATAGTAAATATAGACCATGAAATAACCAGAACATACTTTCGTTTGACATGTAAATTCTCAACTGAATCCAAGTAGAGAAAATAATAACCACTAATACTTATTGAATACTTTATATGTATCAGATTTTAGAAACTGAGTATCTCATTCTGGCATCAAGTTTATGAAGGAGATATTACATTTAGCCTCATTTTCCAAAATGGGTAATTGAAATTTAAAAGAGAACTAATATTGTATTGAGTAAACTTATGTAGGTTAGTCAACTTAATACCTAAATAGATCCCATATTTTTCTAACTACTACATTACTGAGAAAAGTTTGAGAAACTTTCTTAGCCCAGTTAACATCATAACAGGTTCTTGGAAATTGAGACTTTAAGATTTTAAGTGAAACAAAGTATAATGAAACCAATGTTACCATAAGCTGATTGAAAGAAGAATTAAACTCCTATGGCCTAATTCTGGTCACTGAACTTCTAAATAAAAACCCCAAATACGTCTAATGTTAAAGATTTTTTTTTGTAGATTCATGAAATATGGTGTCGGTATTTTCATGGATATTGCATTCAATCTATAAATCACATTGAGTAGTATGGACATTTAAACAATGTTGTGTTGATTCCACTGATCCATGAGCATATTATGTTTTGTATCATGTATGAGTGAAATAGGTGTGAACTATATATACATTTAAGAATGATTAACAAAAACAAGTAAACTAATTATTTACCCAATTTTTGGAAGATCAGTGAGTGATAGTGGTCATAGGGGTGGTGGATTAAATGCTTGCAAATCACATGTTGTAAGGAGCACATACTACCAGCACTCAGGTCAAAATCAAGCGGTAGCAATGATGGCAGGATTACTGAGCACTTCCTTATTAGCATCATTTATCATCATGCAGATGTGCAATCATCGTCTACTTTAGAAATTTTTATTTGCTACTCAATTGTATTCATTCATTGATTTCCTTTACAATCCACTTATTCCAGATCAGGGTCACAGGTGGCCAGAATCAATCCTGGCAGCTCAGGGTGAAAGATAGGACCTCACTGTGGACAGGACACCATTCCATCACAGGGCACGCTCACACACCCACACCCCCAACTCACTCAGATGGGGTCAATTCAGACCTACCAAAGAACCAAGTGTGCTCATTTTGGGATGTTGGAGGCAATCGGAGTACCTAGAGAAAACCCCGGATGCAAGGAGAAAACGCATACTCCACACAGATGGTGGCCCCTGCTGAGAGGTGATCTTTGCACTGGAAACAATATTGTGTGGTTATTCTGGAGTTGGAATTAAGTGCCACCTATAGACTGTGTTTGTAGAGTGCTTTGAAAAGCAATCCCAACAAAATGCATTTTTTTTAATCAATTTTGTTCGCAAAAATCAATATTCTTGAGATATGCAGGGTTTTTTAAATTATTCCCATTTTGTAGAAAACTGGGTGCCTTTGGTAAATTATGCCTAGTAAATATTTTCTTTTCAATAGCCAAATCATTTCAAGATCTCTAAGTACAATCTTTAGGAACTATCTCCACAAAAAAGGATTCCAAAACCCATTGTACAAAGCAGAGTCAAGATAAAACAGCCATTGTGTCTTGAAAGAATAATTCAACTCCTCAGAAAAGGTATCATTTGTGGCAGATAACTTACTTTGTAACTTTGTGAATTTCCTCAAATTCCTTAGGAAGTTGTCTTAATACTTTAAAACAAAGTAGCCCAAAGTAGCCTAAGATGTAAATCAACATCATCTTCCAAAATAAGGACTTTGATGATGGTGGCACATCTATTCTAAGGGCTGCAATGATCATTATTCAGGAAATCATAAAATATTTTCAGTCAGAAGAAAGATAAGCAGATAGTCATATACACTTAACAACAACAACAACAAAAAAAAAATACAGAGGATATAGAGGTTGTATTACTCATATAAATGGAGTGGAAATCAAATTACCTAAACAATGTACAGGTAGTTTCTGTTTGCAGATGGTGAAACAATTATAGTACTTTGTACTATGGCAGAGCGAGCAGAAGGGTAAACTAGTCAAATTTCAAAATTTAAAGTTTCTTCATGTATTTTGAAATTTGATCATACTTCAGATGCTTACAAATATGACTATACTTATGTGATATATTAATTTTCTATTGTTGTTGCAACAAATTACCACAGACTTAATGGTTTAAAACAACACAGTTTTATTACCTTAGAGCACTAGAGTGAGACATTTGAGATGGGTCTTATGTGGCTGAAATTAAGGAATAGAAAAACGAACACCACATGTTCTCACTAATAAGTGGGAGCTAACGGATGGGTACATATGGTCATAAAGTGGTGTAAATAAAGAACACTGGAAACTAAGAAGGGGGCAGAGAGGAAAGAGGGTGAGGGATAAAACCTTATCTATTGGCTGCAAGGTGCTTCTGGTAACAGGCACAGTAAAGGCCCTGACATCAGTGTTAAACAATTCACCCATGCAACAAGAACACTTGTAACCCCTAATATTTGGAAATGACATTTAAAAAAAAAAGAAAAAGAAAAACGGTGGCAGGAGAACTGAGTTCTTTCTAGAGGTTCTAGAGGAGAATACAACAGCGCCGCCCCCCCACCCAGAGAATGCTCAGCTCATGACTACAATCCTTTGCCATCTGCTTTCATCATCACATCTCATGACTCTGATTCTGCTGCTTTCCTCTTATAAGGATCCTCGTGATTACACTGGGCCTGTCCAGATAATCCAGGATAATCTCCTCAATTTGAAATCCTTTATTTAATTACATTTGAAATTAAGGCAACATCTACCTAATTCCATGAAAGGTAACATATTCCAATATTCCAGGAATCAAGACATCTACATCTGGGAAGAGGGGGTTATACTGTTATCACATACGTTAACATACATAAGGGAACAATTGCATTTTCCAATAGAAAGGGCCTGGGCTTTATAGCAGTTAGATGGCTCTAGAACATAGTCCCAACTTCTCACCCACAAAATGTGTCATCTGTAAAGTGGGTACCTCCAGGATGCCCTCATGGAAGAGTTAGGCAAAACTTGTACAAAGTTCTAAAAAGCTTGTCTTCATTTTCATTGGCCAGAGCTATACCTCATATCAAACCTTGAAACAATCAAGAATCTGAACAAGAGAACAGAATTGTTCTATACAAAATGAATCAGGGCTTACTTCTGGAGCTGGTGATAACCTGATTCATAGGCTGTAGAGAAAAGGATGGATTCCTTAAAAAAAAAAAAAAAAAAACACAACACAATTAATTCACTTCTCTTTAAAAAGAGGAAGAGAAAGTGAATACTGAATAGGCAACCAACAATATCCATTGCTGAGATTTCAAAACTAATCCTAAGTAACAATTATAATGAAGAATAATGCTACAAACACACCATTGCTTTTACTCTATAACATGAGGTAATTTGTTTAGAATACTTAGAATATTGCATGGCATACAGTCAATACCCAACATATATCACCACCATTACAATTTTATGATTACTACTAGCTGGCTTTATTAGATGGGGTTTCTACTAAATCTGTAGATCAATATAAAATAATAAACATTAATGATCAGAAATTTATATAATCTCAAAAAACAGAACTGACCCTGAGTCCTGCATACTGGGAGTCCAGTATGCAGAACAGTCTACCCGTCAGAATTATACCAGATGTTGTTGCTCATTCTCCAACACCACAGTCAGTCTTAGATGGTGGATCCTATTCAAGTTCTTCATAATCACATGGTTCACATTAGCTTCCAGCCTCTATATGACATTTCTTCTATGAGACTAGAGGCTCTTATGCATAATTCCTTCTCTATTTTGGAGCTCTTAGCACTCTTTGTGTCTCCAATTTTCTGTTGTTATTTTGCATTTTGGGGGTGATAAAACAGCCAGAATTTCCTGGAATCCATCTGCTCCTGGGATGCTGCTTATTGCTACCCTTATTGGCAACCACTCGTTACTGGCACTCAGATGGTTGGTCCACCTGAATTCACCCAGCACAGCAAACTCAAAGGGAGCTGTCTACTTCATTTGTAAAACTGAGATTTCCAAATGTGAACTGGTGATACACACAAGAAGCGCCTTCTTAAGATTCCCTATTTAGCAAATGATGCTGGGTGAACTGGCTGGCTGTAGGAGACTGAAACTGAACCCACATCTTTCACCATTAACTAAGATAGACTCTCACTGGATACAAGATTTAAACTTAAGACATGAAACTATAAAAATACTAGAAGAAAATGTAGGGAAAACACTTGAAGAAAATGGCCTGGCTAATATTTTATGAGAAGGATCCCCTGGGCAATTGAAGCAACACCAAAAATACA